>JAYJME010004778.1:0-10637 GCA_036873775.1 Costaria costata
TTTATTTTAACTTGGTTTTAGTACCCCCCCCCTGTCTAGCGACAAAAAATTCTGCGGTGTGTCATTTTTTTTTTTTTTCGGGCGCCCTCGGGGTGACACAAGAATAGGTACAGAGGAGAGTTATAATAATTGCGCTGGTTACCCTTTTTCTTTCGTTTCCCTCCGTTTTCTTGTTTTTGGAATATTTGCGAGTGATCGAAATGAGGCTCATGCTGCATATTGTCGGATGGCAAAAATAAGAAGGAGAATCAGTTTTGAACCCGGTGTAGCGCGAACGAGGCAGTATTCAGTGTGGGGCAAGGGTGGAGTAATGCATGGCAGCGGCAGCGGCAACGGCAGTAACAGCTGCAGCAACTGTGCCATGGTGCTGCGTACCTGTGGTGTCGGTGTGTTACACAAAAATAAAAACAAAGCCACAATCACAATACTGTACGTACGTACAGCAAAAAAGAGGCAGTACCGTATCATAGTGGCAGTGGACTTTGGTTTGAAAAACAAAAACAAAAAATACTGTGTACCCCTCTGTCTCGGTCTGGCAAAAACAGTGGACTGTTGTTTTTGAGACCAAGGTAGGGCTGAAAAGCAGCTCGAGCAGCAGCAGCAACAGTGCGCAACACAGCCGACAACAACAGCAACAACAAAGCGGCTTCCGACCCAAGGGGCAGCAGTAGCAGTGTGCTGCAGCACCAGCACTTACTTGTAGAGGCACTACAGTACATACATGGCATAGTAGTAGTGGACTTTTGTTGGGGGAAAAAAAAAGAACTGAAAGAAATACCTACGTTTTAGTGTATTCCACGCGTGTCTAGGTCCGGTAAAGAAAGTGAACTGTTTATTTATGTTTGAGACTAAGACGGGGCTGAAAAGCAGCACGACGAGCAGCAGCATTGCAGACAGCCAAAAACAACAACAACAAAGCAGCGGCAGGCCTAAGGGGCAGCAGTGTGGTGCAGCACCAGCACTTGTTACAGGAGGAGGTGTCGTGATGTACATGACGGTCGTGACTCGAGACGACTGGAAATTTTGTGTGAAGGGGTGTGGTTGCTCGAAGCGCGGAGCATGCGTATCAAACCCGACCGAGCTTCTAGAACCTTCTTAAAAAGGGCAAGTAGACGCAGCTATTAATAAGGCATATATAAGCTGTAGATGGTAGTGCTACTCTATGGGCGACGACAGTAAAGGCGCTGCTTCTTAAAGAGGGCAACACCAGAATCTTCTTATGGTAGAAGAAGAAGAGCTGCTTTGTAGAAGGGCTGTGAAGAAGGGCTGTTCGTACGAAGAGCTGCAAGTTAACACAAGCCTGGGTTTATATATTCCTTATGAAATTCGGGTTATACTGGATTCATGGGGAGTTTATGGAGATCTCAAGAACTCACCTGGGGATTTCCCTACTTTAACTCAAACAGCACATGAGTCAGCCACAAGTTTGTGTATATCCTTGTGTGATTGTGGCGTGCCTGAGGGCTAAAATAATCTTTAACATGGTGAACCCAGGGATTAGGTTCGGACTCCGAGGATTTAGAATACCTGGTATATCTAGGACACGTAAAGAGGTCAACGTGTACGGAGTCTTGGTGTCTGGAGTCTGCAAGAAGGATCCTCAAGAAACGGCAAGAGGAAGAAATACAGACGCCGTGCACGCCCTATCGCGGTGGTCGGGCGGACCCATTCGGATAAGCAGGTGCAGGTGGGGGCACGCAGCTCGAGGCGAACGACACACTGGCAAGGAAGTGCCCCCACGCAAACTGACACACAAACATTAGACACGACCGTGGAAAGTAACAGCAATCGAGTGGCCAGATCTCAGCTACTCTACCTCGTTGAGCGGGAGGAGAGTCCGGAGGAGGATGGTGCTATTTGCAGAGTGTCCGCATGAGGTAGCTATGTAGTGGACATGCTAGTCGTAGTCCAGAGATTTGACGCGAGCCGCTGTTAAGTGAGCTCGTGAGCTTCGCTCAGAAGAAAAGTCAGATGTTGAAAGATGGTTCTCTCTGCGCTTAAGGTGTAAAGGCAAGGGAAAATACGAGAAAGAGAAAATAGTAGTTAGCGAGGTGGGCGCTACATCCTCGATTAACTCAGCAAGATACCCGCCCTACGGCTAGGTGTGTAGATGTACCCTACGGGTCGTTGTACTGGCCGACTTTGCAGCAACGTTCCTTAATGATTGCTTATGGAGGTCGATACTTCCTCGAGGCAAGTTAGCTATTTACTACTTGGTTTATTGCCATTGTCCCCACGGCCGTCTGACTGAAGTTACGCCGTGTATTTCTTGCTACTATCAAGTAATACGACACGTACATGGACTGCGTGATGTTGTCTGACGTGCTTTCTTACCAACTATGCTTACACGTACAATTTTTTCCATATATTGCTGTATCATAGTACTGAATGCCACTGAGCGTCGACTGGAAAATATAGGCTGCGTAAGGCGCCTTATAGCTATGACCTCGATACAAATCAGCGATTCGGTAATATACTGGCGACTGTTGCTGTACCAAGTACCTAAATCAGTACGGCCCCTCGATGGAGGTGACAAAGTCTAATTGATCGGTGACCATCGAAAGTAGTTACTCGATCAACTTGGCCTAACCTACGAGTGTACTCGTGAGACGCCACACATTTCGCGAAGCTGACACTCGAGCATGGGGCGGGGTCTTGCAAGGCGACAGCCATCGAGCGATCCGGTCCTAGATACTACTGCTGTGCTTCGTTGAGCAGCCTTGTGATTGGCAGGAGGACGGTGACGGCAGCTAATAGCAAGCTACTCCACCCAGAACCGCGTCGCCTACAACAACATATTTTTGGAGCGTATTCCCGCATTTAACTTACGGTGATGCATTGGGAATTGGCGAAACATTCCACTGCTGCTATGGCAGTACCGCTCTACACGCTGTCCGATAGGCGGGCGGTTGAATGCGCAGGGGGCGTTTGGAGGTGGGAAATGTGTGTTGGGCCGTAGGGATATTACGGTGGTCTTATTTGTAGCTCAGTTGACCCAAGTGGGTTTTCCGGTGGCGGCGCATAGGATAGGGTGATCCCCAGAGAAACATGCCCTCCAACATATATAGCAGGAAGCCTGGACTCGTAGAATTCTGTTCAATCCCTGATGCTCTCGTTTACTACAGTAGACCATGAAACGGCAATGGGATGCGAGCGCTCAGATGTACGACGGTCAGGCCGCTTTGAATGCTCCGCCGGGTGGTAGTCTATGCATGAACCCGACAAGCTTCGGAGTGTGATAAAGTGATTGAGAGCTGCCTATATTCGATTCCGACCAGTGTTCTGTAGGATGGGACTACAAGGCCTGTGGTTTGCCCACAAGGCGAAAGGATTGCCTCCACAATATGAATTTTGCGCGTTCAGCTTGACTGGGTACCAGGGACGTAGCCTGCCTCTTCAAGAGACCGTAGAAGTTGCACCAAGTGACTGCTAAATGTATACGTCGGCATTTATGTTGCCCTGGAGACCAGCAGAAACAAATAGATGGTTGTAGAGTGGTGGGTGGTGGAAGTGCTCAAGAGGGTGGTGGAAGTGAGGCGAATGGTAGAAGAGTAGTGGGAGACTGATTTCGAGGGGGGTGTAAACCTTTTGCTCGAACACTCTGATAAATAGTGCATAACCGTGTCTTGCGACCTTGTGGTGCAGTGTGACCCTATCCCGTTACCCTTCACCTTCCTCAAGTTACTATGACCCTTAATTGCAAACTCGACCATCAATCTATTTAGTCGCATACTCTGTATCTCGGCCGACGTCGAATAGTGTACATACAGGCGCCAGCGTCTAGTGTAGATACCAACAATGGCAGTACCGAGGGGCGGTACCAAAGCGGACGAAGTCAATACGGCTGTCCAAGGAGGGAATCCGCAACAAACCGTTTGACCCCGCTACGACCCGACTCGTTTTACCATCTGTGGGAAATGTTCAAGGCCGAGACTGCCGCCCTCGACCTACATCGTAGGGGGGGGTGGGGGGGGGCACGAGCTGCGTCGGAGCGGTTTGCTGGACGTTTCGATCAGTATGCGGGTCAGGCGGGTTTTTGCAGGTAGGTGCTGGTGGTTTTGTGTGTGGGCCGGGACTGAGCTGTCGCTCAAGCTTCCTGCCGAAACACTGGAGACGTCCCAGGGTTTAAACGCCTTAATCTTGTCAAAACTGTCGCGAACCATCACCAACCTGGTTTTTAGCCAATGCCACCCACACACGAAAAAGGTCAAGCCCAAAGGTAAGTGCTGCGTATCGCTCGTCGACCTCGCGTCCCGCCTGTTGTACGGGTTGTCATATCTGTCGTCGTCGTGAACTCATTTGATTCGTCGGTAACCAATCGCGCAGCCTGCTTCGACAATGCAATTCTTTAACGCTTGAGAGACTTCGGGGCTCCCGTGAGGTAGCCTGCGGAATACTTCGCTCGAACTCAAATAACGACAGCAGATGAGCCAGCCATAAACAAACGTGCGGATCCTCGTCTGGTCCTGGCCTAAGGGCAGAAGCCAGCTGCAACACAAAACGCTCCAAATCGGACAGGTGTCGTGGGGTAGAGGAGGTAGGAGCCGCATGTAGGCCCGGATGGGGTATTGGTTCGGGGGCAGTAGATGCCCCTAGAAACAGGGTGGCAGGTCCGTTAATGGGTTGTTGGTGCTGGGGTGGTCGCCGCAGCAAACAATACAAATCAAACTCAGAACTATCGGGAGTACCGCCCCGCGGGGAATGTTCTACAAAGCACATGCCAGCGGTGGCCGTACAGGGCGCCCAACCGGTCGCGTGGGTCGGTGGTTTGTGACCACGGGGGGTGCATGGTCCCAACCACCATGAAAAAACAGAAACGAAACGAACACGAACAGGGTGCTGCAGACGTCAACAAGTAAAGTACATCAAGCAAACGTCAGGGTCACGATACGGCAGTAAATGCCTAGGGACAGACTACTGAGATGCAGGTTGTCTCTGGTGCCGGTTGGGTCCCCCACACGTGATCGGTATTATGGGGGGTATTTGTCTCGCCCTGGGATCTTCCAAACGACGACCTGGTACAGTATATAGGGCGAGAAGAAAAGAAAGGTTATTTTTCCTGGGGCAGAAAAAACGCCTGCACGACAAAACTAATGTGGATGGACTCGAACTTGCGTCCTCGACATCCTGCCGACGAGGCCGCGTGTAACGTCATGTAGCCCACTAACAACTATCCCACAGGAAAACCGTTTACATAGCCACTCCACCCTGCCTAAGAAAGCCTTCCATACCGAAAACAAATAAGCAAAAAAGAAGAAGAAGAAGAAGAAGAAGAAGAAGTACACTAATGACGATCACAAACGGGAGTGTATGGGGCGAAGCTAGAGGTACGAAGAACAAACGGCTGCTACGAAGCGCAAACGCTCCGTGCGAGAAGATTGGCATCTACGGGTTGGTGGATTCTAGAAACCTTAAATAGAGTGGGGAGGGCCCAGATGCCATCGAAAAAACTTTGAGGGGTTTTCTATTTTACGATATAGATTCTCCACCTACCCACCCTATCCCGCGGACACATGTATGATCCCAATACGAACAACATGGACCAACCCCAAGACCCCTGTGTGAGGTGCTAGGGGATATTTTCCACCCACCCCCCCCTTCTCCCGAATATACCACGTTCCCGACGGCGACATCGACGTATTTCGGGCCGGGAGGCTGTATAATTTAATCGTCCAACAGCAGGAAGAACACTCGGGTGGTCACGTCTCGTCAGGTCACGCCGAAGAGTCTGGCTAGGGCTCGATACAATTACCGTCTTCGGGGTAACCGACCACCGTCGACCCATCTTCGACGTAGCCATAGTCGCACATGGGGAAGGACAGCTGGACACGAAGCAGTCGTAGCACAAGAAGACAGTAAGACCGGACAAATAAAATGGGCGGGTCGGAAGGGTTCAAATGAAATGAACGGCGGGGTATATGTATATATACGGTGTTTGTTGAGGCGTTCGGACGGGGGTGGGGGGGGGGGTAGATGGAGCTGGCACTCGTCGGGCACAGCTTAATCAGAGGCTATTCGGCTCTCCGTGTTTCGTATTCCAGCCAAAGCGAGCTCCACCGCTGAGTAGGCGATGAATGTCGTTTTAAGCGTAGTGCAGCGCCAAAGAATGACATTGGCGTGCTTTTCATTAAGTGCTCGTAGTTAAGGCTGGATGGTGGAATGCATTTTTCTGGGGGGGGGTCGGACTTTAACCCTTTTACTACCCCCAATTTTTTCCCACACTATTTCCAAGTAATATTGTCCCCAAAAACCGTTTCCGGCTCTAAAGGGGTTAACGTAGGGCAGCGGCCAATCACTGGACCTCACAAAAGCAAGGAGAATTGCTGCCGCTTCTCTGTGGACTTGTTCCAGTATTTTATTCGCAGTGCGGAGATGGTCCTCGCAGGGGTGGGTTATTACCGTGTGTCGGCATTTCAAGCTTTAACGGGAACACCTCCCTTAGTTAATTGTCGCCTGCGGGTTTTCACGATGTCAATCCCCGAGAACTGCCGCTGCAGTATGGTGCCATATATTGTTCGAGGAGCTTGCGTCAGAGCCAAACAGCACCGGGGCTCAGGACAGAGTTCACACCAGTATTTTGTGGACACAAAAAAACGCGTTTTTTTATTTGTTCGCACCGCCGAGTCGTCTAGAGGAGTTTTCCACAGATAGGGCGTTTTTTATTATCACCTTAGTCTCGTCTAGATTTGTTTTCAACGAACAAGGCGTTTTTGGTTTTTGGTTTCACATCAGTGTCATCTCAGGGAGTTTTCCACAAATGAAGCGTTTTTGTTATGTTCTCGCATCAATGTCGTCTAGGCGAGTTTTCCACAAATAACGGTGATTTGTTTGTTCTCGCCTCGGTGTTGTCTAGAGGAGTATTGCACAAACCAGGCGTTTCTTTTTTGTTCTCACCTCGTTGTCGTCTTGAGGGGTGACAGTGTTCCCGTCAGACCTCAAGACGTCGGGCTTCTTGAACGTAAGCGATCCGTTACCGCTGGTTGTTTCCCCGCTTCAAACGCAACAAACGACAAAATGCAAAACCGAGAGAGAGCAGGGAAGAGAGAGGCATCACACATGGCCGCGTCGACATCCAGCGCAACCAGTGTCCGTGCTGATTCTTCATCCTAGAGGCTCTGTGGTCACAAACTACGACACAGAGATAACACATCGTAAAATGCAGTAGAAAAAGAAAACAGGCTATGCAATGCCACGCCATGACAATGTACTGGATACGACAAGCACGACGTACGCACACCAGCGACGAACCAGATACATTGGCTTCTTGCAGCTTCTACTTACCCCATGTCAAAGAGCGCAGCTGGCTGCTACGGCTTCATCGCGCATCTGCTACGGCAGGGAGGAGCATCTTCAGGTCCTTTTTTCTAGTAAACCAATCACTTTTGGGTCCTTTGTTTAGTCAACCAATCACATTTGGGTCCTTTTTTGTCTGCCAATCAGAGCCACTCGGAAGAGTGCGGCTGCCCTACGCGTGTTTACTTGCAGTCTTTAAGTTGTTCTGCTCTTTTTACTTGGCGATAATATGCACCATGCACCACCTTGGGCTTGTTTGTTACGGTACGCAAAAACAAAACAAAACAAAACAAAACGAAACAAAAATGAGAGAAATCATAATAAGTCGCTCGTCGGGGTAATATAGCTTGAACGCGGTAGGGAAAATCGGGGTATCCCCCCTATGATACCGTAGCACCAGTCGGGGTATTATACGAGTAGCGGATGCAGAACGAATAGCACCTATATATGATAACACACACCCTGCGATGAGTACGTATCTAGAAACAAAGCTCTGTTATCTCAGGTGCACCCAACGAAAGCGGCGGCTTGTTGTAAGCTCTGTTGGGTAAAATTGGCGCTATACAAGGCGACGATTACCGCAGCGGTCACTGCGTGAATGGGGGATTAGGGATTATTCAAATTGGTGGCCGAGTTAACCTTATAGCACTCGTACGGCCCTGGCGCAACATGACCCTCCCCGTGCTGCTGGGCGCTCACGCTGCTCGTAGACGGTTGGTAACACCAACGTTAGTTATCGTTGTCATTGGTTATATATTTCCACCATTCGGGCGCTTTGCTCGGCATAGTATAGTTGTTTACAGTCTCCCCGTTGCCGAGAATACCACCCTCTTTCAAATTCGTCCCAGAGAGGGGTGCGTTACCTTGCGTGATACACGTATTACTATACTATATATTATACTATAGCATGGTATAGCATAGTATGTTGTATATTATAGTGTAGTAGATGTGCCGATAATATCGTTTCGCGAGTCGTGAGGCGTTTCCTTTCCTTTGCTTTCGTTTCTTGGTTCTTGGGCTGTAACCTTTCGCAATTCCACCTGCCGGTGGGTCTTTTGGTTTTTGTTCAGGCTACTGGTGGGCCTTTCGTTTTTTATTTGGGCTGTAGTCTTCAAGCATTCAACGGATGATGATGGTGGGCCTTGCGTTTTTTTCCAGCTGCACAAAAACAAACACCAAAACACCCCCGAGCCCGAGACACCAAAAGTCAACTACAACCACATCCCGAAGGGGAACCTTGTACGGTATGCAATTTCGTCTAAAGTTACAGTAGTTGCTGTACTATAGTATCCCGTGCTGCCGTACTCACTCTTCGAACCTGCTGCCGTACGTCACGCTGAACGCGCCTCCCGTTTCTCTGGCCGTGTTTCCGTCAAACTTGACAGACTTGTCGAACCTGCGGCACAAAAACAGAATAGCGTACAACACGTGTCCTTTGGGAATAGTCTCTAGTCTCTGCAGCCCATATCATGGAATGAGGTCGGGGTATGGGTAAAGACAATGCCAGGAATCCACTCCACAACGCCACATAGGGTGCATCAAAGATCGCTAATGTACGCCGCTTCGAGCGACATCGATGAGAGAAAATTATGGGTGACCTGCCGGATAACTGGCTCCAGAAGAAGTGAGGTGTTGTCAGAAGGAAGGCTAGGGCACGAAACGACCGGCCCGCCAGTATCGAAACATAACACGCCCGAGTGCCGACACCCACGGCACAATTCGAGGCCCATCACATATTAAGGTGTTGCGTCGGGATACCGTGATTCCAGGGCGCCCATGAGAAAGAAATATCATAGAAGGCATATTGTGCTCCTCGATAGCACGTGCAGCCCATCTTAGTAACACGGCTGGACGGGATCCTCCCGTTTCGTCGACATAGCAGAATGTGGGCAAAAAGCAGACCTTCTGAGGACCGTTTGGAACGTCAAAAACCACGCAACGTGCGGACGGATTTGCCCTAGCTTGTGAGGACGGACTTCAAGTGATAGTTGGCGTTCGCAAAGGTTCTACACAGTAGTAAGAAAGTCTGTTGATTCGTTTTGCCTCCGTTCTGTGGAAATTGCTTGTGTGTACAAACTTACGTGACATCGCCGCCCTCCACCGCGAGACCGCCGCCAGAGTCCGCCACGTTGTTGATGAATTGCGCGGCTGCCTTGAAGCTGACGTAACCGAACATAATGTAACAACAAGGTGGCAGCAACAGTGTGTGAGAGAGAGTGGTCCGTACGCGAGATATGGAGGGACGTGTAGCGTGAATATGGCACACCATCTACAGGGTTGCTGGTGCTCGAAGCAAGATCCCCAGAACCACCCGCGCGCTCATGCTGGTAGTGACTTAGTAACAGGTGTTGCTCTTATGCCTCGCCTACTACTAAGTATTACTATTGCTATAACGGGGGAGCATACTATTACAGTAGCCATAACTACTGCTGCATATATGGTTTTGCATGTTAGTAGTAAAACAATGAAGAGATTTGTTATATACTTCGGAGTATAGGTTATTTTGTCCATCGTGGGTTCTGAGTATTATAGCAGAGTTAGTTATCGGTTGGCGGCGACTTGTCTGCGGCAAGTAGCACGTTTGCGTCGGTACTGCACCCATAGACTATGTATACTTAGTAAGATCAGAATAGTACCACCACCCAACCTCGCCAGACAGGGCACATGCCATCGCCAAACATCGCCAGCTTACGTCATGCATCCCCTGATGTTCCGCACGGCCCCGCCGTTGTCCCCGCTGCTTGAGTTATCAATGAAGTACGCCTTTCCATAGAACCTACAAGCCGTGGGATGGATGAGTGAACCACCATGTAAATGCGGCACCGTGGCCAGGGGGGGGCAGGTTTCGGCGAATGCACGAAGTTCGTGGTAACAGTGAAGTGACACCACCCGGGGCTACTTGATCGCCTGCGATGAAAACAAGCTGTTGGTGAAAGCCGCACGGAGGCATCACGCGCGTGGAGACTCGTGCATCAGCAACATCGTACCGGGCACGAAGCAAGAAAGCATAAAGGGTGCCGGGGAAAGGCTCACTTGACATCTCCAGAAGAGCTTATCGCGCCAGGGCCATCGCAGCTGTGCTCCCTGAAGGTTGCGTCACCTCGAAAGCTAGCCAAGAACAACGATCAGCAGGAGGGGGGAGGGGGGGCAGGTGACAACGGGAACTGCTCTATGGATAGCACGAAAAGAGACAACCCGATCCCAGCGGGTGCCATACCCGGGAGGCCTTCGCTTTCATTGGCGGCAGTCGCGTTGGTCCCTGAGAGAACTATTACGGGGGACCATAGTAAATAGGACCAAATATTGTTAGCAAAAATAGGGAAATATATAGGTGTTGGTGTCTA
>JAYJME010004779.1:0-10636 GCA_036873775.1 Costaria costata
TTTGAGTTTTCGCCGATATCTCGTCGAGATCGAGTCGAATTATAAATTTCTCATAATTTTTTATACACTTTTTTTTTTCGCACGTGCAGTGATGGGTTAGGGACAGTCCCTCAAAATTTCAATTCCTAGTTCGTAGTGGTTCATGAGATATGACCTCCGGATTATTAATCCGATTCTTGGCTGGCCCAGCTCGTATGTAGGAGTAGTACGACACGGGATGCAGTCAGATCGTACCCGCACTACTGTTGCGCGCTCACACTGTTCGTAGACGGTGGACAAGACCAAGCTTATGCTTTGTTTCATCGTTATCTCTGGGCCACCAAAGGTTTTCGTAGTGTTAATAGCTTGCGTGTTGCTTTTTGCTACGTATGATAGCTTGATTATTTGAGGCCATCTCTTATGGAAGGTTTTCGAGAAACGTTTTCGGTTCTCAAATACAAATGTCAATCTTATGTCCGAAACTGACGCCTGGATTGGATTCATGGCGGGTTTCCACACGTCGTGGGAGGCAACAATTGTTGAAATAAGCCGGCAACAGCTTTAGTACCAAGGCTGCATCCATTTGCCAGGCAAGCAACAGGACCTGTGCTGCTTGCTGTGCCCCACTACCCACCCCCGCGCGCCTCATGCACCACCACCACGATAGCCTTGCTACTCTCTGTTCGCAGTTGTGATGTTGCGTTTGCGGGCGCCACCACACAACTTGTCTCGTCGAGGACGAGGAGGGTAGTCGCTGTCTGGGAGAGAGAACCTGATGTTGATGAACGAGACTTAACACAGGCAGCGAGGAGGAAAAGACCATAACTTCTGAAGAAACACAGGCGGCGAGGACGAAAAGACCATAACTTCTGAAGACAACCCTCCTAGCGTGAAGCGTACGTGTCGTGTTTCCCTCGTCGCGAATACCAGGTACCGTGCTTCTGCGTGAGCTGAGATGCTCCGGTGCGACGAACCCCATGTAGTCCAGGGAGGAAGCGAAATCTGTCGGAGACACGTTCTTCGCGTATCGTATACCAGTATATCAAACCTCATCCCATGTTTTCCTTCAAAAGCAATCTAAAAAAAAAATCGTGTCATGATGAGGGTGTCACCCGAATTCTGGGCGTTTGGTTTGCGGCCTGAAAAATATCCTGCGTTTTCGGCTCTCAAAATCATTTAATAAAACCCTAAGCCGCAAATTCAGAAGCCCAGAATTCGTCTGCCACCCTTATCATGACCCGCTTTTTTCAGATCGTTCTTGGACAGCAAAAGTTATCACACATAGTCAACAGCGCGAGGAAGACCTGCAGCATGTGGTACGCGAAAGAAAGCGCCTCCAAGAGATTCTCGCTTCCTCCCTGGACTACATGGTGTGCGTTGCACCGCAACATCTCAACCCCCGCAGAAGTATGTTACCGGTGGTCCGGACAGAGGGAATCAAGACATGTACGCTTCACGCTAGGAGGGTTGTCGTTGTCTTTTCCTCCTCGCCGTCTGCGTTGGCCTCGTTCGTCAACCTCTACCAGGTATCTCCCAGACGGCGACTACCCTCCTCGTCCTCGACGAGACACGTTGTGCTTCCGCTTGGCGAATGACGCCATCGCAATTGCGAGAGTGGCAAGGCCCTCGTAACACTATCCGTGGTGGTGCCTGGGGCGTATTGGGACACAACAGCAGTACCTTGCAGATGCGTCTGGTACTGCTGTTTCGATCGCGACGTTGACCGAAAATAGGGCCCCATTTTCGCTTGGAGGCCGGCCCGAAAATGGTAATCGAAAAAATTAGCCGAAAAAATCACCAGGTTCGGGTCCATAAGGTTGATGATATTTGTTTTGCGGACGTTTTCGATTCTCAAAACCGTTCCGTAAGAGATACGAGCCTAAAGAGATACCAGGTAGCCTGGAGGGGGAATCGGAATTCAGGAATACGTGCGTACAGCACGTAGTCTGCGTTGTTGACTTTGTTGACGGTGGCCGATGGTCGAAAAATCTACGAATAGTATCGAACCGTACCACTTTGCTGTTTACAGTATTGACTCCTTCCCATTCTGTCTAACGGCATCCACCTCGACTTCGACCCGAGGCAACCGGTACATTCTTGGGGGTGGAAACACGAGAAATTCACCGCCATGCACAGCAACACCATGTTCTAGAGCTTGTTGCCAGAAGTACCGGTACTCGGAGTGCTCGCACGAGCTGCGAGAGCGAATGGCTTTGAACGAAATACAGGCACTGCTGTAATGGCGTGTGGAGTGCAAAGGGCTGCACCCTTACTTCTAGAACTCACAGGCCTTCACTCCGAAAGCTCTTGCGGCACTCCTTGCATCTCCCATGAAAGTCAGGCTTGGGTGCGTCCGAACCCAGGGCCGCAGACAAGCGCCTGTCGAAGTCATCCTGGTCCACTGGCCCAAGGCCGGCCACCTTTCGCCTGAGGTTGTACCTGTGCCAGTCCAGCTTGTAGTGCACCTTGTGGGAATCAGAAGCTGAAAATGATACAGCACACGCCGTACACGTAAATACCGAAGCCATGCTCCTGCGCTGTATCTTCCTCGGCTCGTTCTCGTGCCCGTAGTCTACAACGCGCACTGCAACACAACAGCAGTTGTTGTCCCTGCGGTGGTCAACTCAAAAACAAGGGTTTCGAACAATTATCATCGCGTGTTTGTTTCGGGGGTTAGGGATTTTGTAAATATATCCCCGTTTTGACTGCCGCCTCAAGGTTTCCATGCTTTTATGGTTTGCGGCTGGCAGCCTCCATTCTCCTGGTGGTGGAGCTTTCTTGCGGTACACGCAAAACCCCTCGTCAAGGTGAGGCAACCGTGGCCCTCCCGCATTCCCTTGCGAGCTGTAATGCTGGCTGTTTGCATTGGAAACGGCATTAGTACATTTCTGTTTGGTTGGAATTGGTTTGATTGAGTCGTGGGCGATGGAAAGCGAAGGTTTCCGAGTGTAGTCGATTGCTTGGTGGCGCCGAGGGCAGGAGAGGAGCACGATCGGGAGGACCCATCGAGGCTGGCTAGATCAACGAAGAGGACATGGGAATCGTTGTCGGGAGTTGCTTCTATCCTTGACTCCTGTGATCTGGTTAAGGCGGGAGGACTAGGCCAAGGCCCCACCTTGTCCACTGCACTGGTTGGTGCCTGCTTGCTCCCAAACGCCGTACGTAGAGTACCACTTTTCGTTGCCTCAACTTTGATCTGAGCAATGGAGGTTGGAGGTGGACAAAGCGTCCGGACTTAGCAGCGGTGGTCTCCGTGGAGGGCCTGGCCGCATGATAGTTGCGTTACCACCATTTTGCATAGGAGCAGTACTCTGCTGCTGTACTGCTGATGTCGAGCACACTGAGTGACGCGAGGGCTCTGCAAATTCTACCGGTATTCGCTGCTGGTCTGTGTATGGTTCTTGTACTCGTACAGAGTACCACTGCCTGCAGCAGTGGGTACTGCGCTGCGCTCTCTTTACAAGTTACCTGTTACACGAGTAATAGCCCAGCAGCAGTAGTGGTAAGGCAGGTCCATACTGTGTCGTAACTCGTCTCGGACAAAAGCACGGGTCGGGGATATTCACACTGCTGTGTGTCCGTCTCATGCCGAGATGCTTCGACCAGAACTCCCGCGGTTTCAATACGCTTAGCGGCGTGTCCTCTCTCATGACATTACAGCAGTATATTAGTAAACTCTTGCTCTTGCCCAGTCTTGCTTCTGTTAGAGGCGTAAGGAGACACTTCGATCAACGTCGAAACCCCACCTATTTATTGCAGCTCTAAACCTCACGCCACGCCTCAAAACTGCGCTGCTGGGTGTTTTCGGAGCGCCCCCGTCTCTTTCGAGCAAAGGCGACATACGGTAACATCGCAGTGCAGTGCCGCACGCTGACAGCGCTTGGTAGGCTTAGCTTAGCGAACCTTGTAGGGTAGCCTATCGAAATGCAGCAGTAGTGGGGCCTACGAGTATAAAAGGCGGTACAGAAGCGAAGGGATTTTGGCCGCCCTAAATCGAGAGGCCGCCCTATTATATTCGTATAGGCGGTTGTATTCAGAGTTATCCGTACTGCTGTACCGTCTTGCCAACCGAATTCAACCGCCCTACGGTATACCGAGTGGCCGCCTTCCGACCGCCTTATAGGCCCCACTTCTCTACGAGGTATAGGTAGTCGGTACTTGACGTACGTACGTGGGGGCGGCGACTATTAATAGTCCAAATAGAGTCTGAAGCTCGTACTGGTATGTATAGCCTGTCTAAGGCGGTATACGTAGTGCGAAGAAATTTTGGCCGCCTTTTATCGAGAGGCCGCCCGGTTCTTAGTTCTTATAGACGGTTGTAGTCAGAGTTTCCGTCGTGCCAATCGATTTCAACCGCCTTATATCGATTGGCCACGTTATTCTGAGGTCATTATATGGGCCTCACCACTTGTGTACCTGGTGCCTGGTATACGTAAGGGGTGCGATGTGCGAAGGTGTGGTGCCTTTGCTTGAAGAGATGTAGGCGCTACGTAGCGACTGACGAGAGCATGGTACCACAGTTACAGCCTGCTCTGTACGGCAGTATGGCCTGGACATAAGCCCTCTGGCGATCATTTTATCACCATCGCCTGATGGAGCTTGACACCAAGCATCCACTGGATAACGATGCTTCTTGTTATTCGCTTGTACTGCTGTAGTAGGCTCGGCCGTGGCGAGTTCTTTCATTACCAAACGAGATGTGATGATCATCGTCCACGTCGATACTCTCGGCACGGCAGGCACCCCGTGTTTTGTGGCGTACGTTCGTAGCATACCGTCGATGGGGTGTCGTCCTCAGATACTCTCGATACCGATGATGCATTCCGCCATTTTTGTAGGTATTGGGTCGGAATGAGGCCTCCAGCTGGTATTGGTGCTATAATTATAAGTACGATACTGTTGGCCCTGCTCTGGGAGCGCTTCTCGGCATTTCTTAGACGTAGATTTGAGCCATGTTCGCCCGCCCTGGCGATCGGGTGCATCTCTCGGCCCGCAACTCCCTCATCGAGCTCGCCGACCCCTACTCTACCTATTCTGCTAAGGGTGGCCTCGGCTGATCTCAAGTCGTGCCTAACGGGGCGTGCTGTACTCGTGTTTTTTTGGGGATTTCAGGCCTTCATACTCGTACCAGGTACGAAGTATAATTTGTGACAGTCCCGTGCGGTATAACTACAGCAGCAGCAGCACAGTAGTACCTCTTTGGACCTTGCGAGACCACATGTATGTGCATCTACCGCATGCGGTCCGCTACTTCATCATGGTGCTCGACGACCCCTACTCTGCCAAGGGTGGGGTCGGCCGTGCTCGGCTGTGCTCGAGCCGTGCTGCCCTTTCGCCGAGGCGTTCTGTCCACAGAGTCTCGTTGTCTCGGCAGAATGGTTTTTATGACATTCTCGTGAACAGATTATTTATCGTTTTTTGGATTTTTCAGGTTTTGTTCTTGAATTTTTGGATGTACGAGAATGCAAGATTCGTTTAATTTTTAATTTTCAGGTTTTGTTCATGGATTGTATTGTTTTGTCTACGATTAAATATTTAATCGGATTTCGGCACGTAAAAAATGGCTGCTTGCTGTTCTTGTGCTGCTTATTTCGGCACGTAAAAAATGGCTGCTTGCTGTTCTTGTGCTGCTTGTATGTACTACGTAGGACTGCAGCCAAGTGCTCAACATGTAGCGTGGTGTGGCGAGTGCGTGTACCACTGCTGCTGTACTGCTGTGCACTCTTGCTGATGACTGATTGCTGCTGCTGTTGCTGGTATTGTATCATGTCATAGCATATACCACAGCTTACGTACGATGATGGTAGGCCTTTCACGTACTTCGTGGTCAACTCTGTAATACAAAGTTGTTTTTATTGATTTACGTTTTGTGCTGGACGGCAAAGTTTGTTGGTGGTTCATTCAGTTTCTTCAATGTTTCTTTCTCTTCACTCCCACACGATACATCTGTTTTTAATATGCCCTTTGGCAGCTGTGTGCCCCTGTACGAGTACCCCTTGGCAGTACTGCTGTGTCGCATTTACGGCCTCGATATTGCGGGCATGCGCGGAGCCAAGGCGGGCGCCAGTCCGCCGCGGCGAAGCCTCCGTTGTATAGAGTATATAAATAGCTTATGTTACCGGGTGGGAGCCGTATAATCTTTGCATGATATATAGGGCACGTTTTCTGGGTTGGATCTGGACCTGTACAGATCACGACAACATACCATAACCGCGGGTTAGGATCTAGATCGCTATCTGTCCGATATGGGCATCCTTTCCCTTCTGTCGAGTACCCGCCTGCGTGTCCTGCATGATCTCCAGACTGCTCTCGGGAACCCCTTTCCCCGCCAAGGGGTGCTGCCGCCCATTGGAACTCCCGACCACCTTGTCCTCCGCCCCGTACGATGCCGCCATCTTGTAAACAGCCTCCAGGGACGACCTTCGCTCAGGAAAACAAGAAGAGACGAAACCGCCAGTCCGTTAGTCAGGAGAAAAAACGAAACCGTCAGAAATTAAACCGTGAATCAGTCAGCAGAAGAAAAAATGAAACTGCCAAAAGGAAGAAAAAAATGAAACCCCTCGTAGTCAGAAGAAAAACATGGAATGAAACCGTCGGTGATAAGAAAAAATAAAAACGTAAGTAATGAAAGCGGCAATCAGAAGTCAGTCAAGTTGAGCCAGGGCCCGGTAAAAAACGCGCGTGGGCCTGTGTAAGCATGCTCTGTTCCCTTTTGCTGATACCGCCTCGCTACGCACGCGTCTCGCTCGCACGCTCGCGTTCCCCACCGCCCGCTCACCCATCCGAGTACAAGCTAAACGAATTAAGGCCACGGTTCGCAAGAATGGCGAGGCGCACATTCCGCCGGAGGCTATGTGCGGCTTGCCGTACATCCGTTTTTGAGTTACACACCAAGCCAAACATAATGTGGGGGCCTTATATCGCCGCAGGCAAAAACACTGTTTTGGGTCGAGCTGCGCTCTCGTCTACCTGGTGCTGGCCGCCCACTCCCTCCTCCTCCTCCTCTTCTGTCCCGTCTCCCCGTCTGTCTCCCCGCTCCCCGCCGAAGAAACGCTTGAACCGGGAAAACCCGGGCGGGACGTCGCGTTCCCTGTCCCTGGCTTTCCCGTTGCTGCCCGGAGGGAGGCCAAGCTCTTTTTAAGCCCTCCAGCCCTGCGCATTCGACCAGCCGACACGTACATTTTCTTAGTTGTTGTTGGTGATGGTAGCGGGCGAGGGGGTCGGTCGATGTTCGTTTCTTAGTAGGCGTTGTCGCACGACGACCACAACAAATACATAATGGAAAGCGTTGCCATCGGTGGGCTCTCGCCGCAAGCACAAGGACCAGGCCTCGGCCGCGTCGACCGGTCTCGCTAGATAAGTTTCTCGCGCAGTTTTTTCTCACCCGAAAGCTTTCGACGGCCGAGGAGGAACAGGCATAAGTATGTAAGACTGTGAGTCGGAGCGAACTTTGACTGGAACTAAATCGATTTCGGCAACGCCGATTAATCCAATGTTTTCGGCAAAAAACAGCGGCTCGCTTGAATTTTGAGTTAATCCGACAGAGAGAAGCGAGAACCCCAATCACCCCCTCCCGCGCTTGGTGCAAACAATCTCTGCCTGGTCGGTGTTGTAAAGATGGCATTCGATCAATCTTGTACGCCTTTAGCTCAGAAAGAAACACCCTTATATTTGGCGTCGTCGGCAGGACACGACTTCGAATCTCACTTCGAACGTTTCTTTGATAAAAACGCTTGCACGTGCGTCCCAAAAAGCATGCCTCCCTGGTTCCTAAGAACAGGTACTGAAACAAAGCGTGTAGGTCCACGTACGGCCGTACATCGGTACCGTTACGTCCCAAAGACCCCGCCCTTCAGAGGGGGGGGGATGAACTCAATTCATGCATGGCCGTAGACCATAGACCCTCGCATCCCTACTATGCCGAGACGGATCACCTCGGGTTTTTACCAATCAGGCAGACATTGCTTGCACCAAGCGCGAAGCGCCGTGAGGTGTTCGGCGAGTCGCATGAAGGGTGACCTGCATCCTACTAAGAACCGCCTGTGAGACGGACGGAAGGGGAGAGTGTGATAAGGATATTACCCTGGGCTGGGTAATCGATCGATACTTCACCACTATAGCCCAGAAGGCAACATCCTTACATTTGCGACGTGCTCCGTCCCGGCGTTGTATGGAAGCTAGGGTCAACAGGCCTTATGACTGCGGTCATCCATGACAACGAGTACACCTGCTACATGGCTGGTGAGGGGCCCCATATAGCAGGTGAAAGGCGCTATGAAAACCTCGGCAAAATAATCGTCTCCAATTTCCGATTCCGATGTCGATTGAATCAGGTATGATTGAATCGAACGATTCGGCTGCGATTCATAGCCCAGCATTTATATGTGCTTCGACCTCCTCTACCCCTAACCGCTCTACCGCCGCTCGCGTGCCAAGTGGCCTGGTTCGATTGGTTGAGTTGCGGGGCTGTACGTATTCAACTCGGTTGGCCGATTGACGTTTAGGGCTTTAACTATTCCAATCATCGAGTCAACTGTCCTGTCCTTTTCAGACAGATTCGGTTGGGTTCCGCAATACAATATTCGGTTTAATTCAAGTCGGTCCGATCCGATGCGATCCGATTCGGTTCGGTTCGATAGGTCGAGTTAGCGCCGGGTTCACTTCGATTGTAGAAAACTCGCGTCCGGACCTCGCCGAGCTACACGCTTGTTTGTGGACCCCCCACCCGAACGTTCTGCTCGATTCGGCCGCTCTCCTTGATTCATTGACAAACAACACTCATCGGTTCGAAATTCGGTCTCTGGCGGCCGAAAAACAAATCAAATCAGCGTCAGACGGACTCTTGACCATCACACGACGAAGGTTTCGATTTCATCGCCGTCTTGCTTCGTCCGCGTAATCTGTGCCGCCAGCAGCAAATCACTCATAGCAAGAGCTCCCTCACTTGGCGGAACCGCTTGGTGCGATCACGCTGGCGTTTCCCGAAAAGGATAGCACGCAGCAATCCTCCGCCCGCCCCACAAACAACAACGCTTCGCTACACATATACGAGCACGAGTTCTTCCGGACAGGGCGGACTGTTGCCATGCATCAATCACGACACGAGGAGAGAGATTCCATTGAGAGGCTAACACCCCAATTTACAGCTTGCCGCTGATGTTACTACTGATGCTACAACTGAAGCTGCTGCTGCTACGGCCGCTACTGCTGCTGTCATTGTTGCTGCTGCAGTGCCACTGCCAGCCTTGTCGTCAACAGCGTTACCCCAAGCCTTGCACCACCGACCGCTGATCAAACAGATAAGCCATTCGCCTGCCGCTTGTTCTCGTGTCGCGATGGGCACCATTCTCTGGCTCGTGTCTGTCACCCCATTCGGCGGCTCAGCGGTCAGCCGGTCGGCTACATGCCAGCCAGGGAGGCACCGCGCATCCAGGTGGATCGGCGAAGCCGGGAAATACGTCAGAACAGAAGGCCAGGACCCACACCATCACCACAAACACTATTAACACACCCAACAACACCACCACCAACCACACCACCAACAACAACACCACCACCAACCACACCACCACCAACAACACCACCACCACCACCACCACCACCAACAACAACAACAACAACAACAACAACACCAACAACAACACCACCAGCACCATAAACCCCGCCACCCACACAACCAACACGCCACCAACACCAGCACCACCAACACCAACATCGCCAACATCGCCAACACCAACACCGTCAACACCACCACCAACACCAACACCACTAACACCGCTAACACCCACCACAAATACCAACACCACCGCCGCCACCACTACCACCACTACCACCACTACCACCAACACCAACGCCACGTACAGCGGCGGCGACGGCGGCGGCCGAAGCAACGGCTGCGTCAACGGAGACCTCGAGACTACCATCCATACCCACCAACTCCGCCTCTTGGCATTTGCACATTGGCCATTTCAACGAGTACAGGAAGGCTGCTGACTCAGTAGTACTCAAATATAGTGAGTTTGGACATCTAGAGGGCTGGACCCTGAGGGCTTGACCCTGGTGGCTCCAGCCAGTACAGAACCTACTGGCGGCGTCAGCAGTCAGTATACTCGACCCGCAACAGTGCACTGTTTCGTCAGAGCCGAAAACAGCCTGCGCCGAAACCGGTCGCAGCGGACGCTCACCTGTATATCGCGTGGATACTGAAGGCCGGGTGAGGGGTGTGTCTCGACGCCATTCGTGCCTGCTTGGGCTTTGCTCGGTGCCGAAAATTCTGTCGGGGTCCACATCAACAATAATCGTGTCAGCGTGTTGCAAGGTCAAAACCCTTTATAGGGTTGGCACTCTCGTTTTGGGGACAAAGCACTTGGAATTAGAGAAAATTATAGCTTTCTGTACGAGTGTGGTAGTACAAGGGATAAATAAGGCTTTGAGTTTTGGCCAACGTGGAGAGCGTTGCGTTCGCTCGGTTTGTTTCCCTTGCTCGCGGAGTACTGATGTACCGAACGGTTTTATGCGCGCCTCAGACGCTTCTGCTGTTGCGGCGTCTACCGGCAGATGTCTCAAGACCGGACGATTAGAGCATCGGAGTGCACAGCCCTCGCGGAAACAGACAAGAGGCAGGGGGGAGTGGGGGGGCGGGGGGCGGGAGACGAAA
>JAYJME010004780.1:0-10634 GCA_036873775.1 Costaria costata
GCACTGTCATGCCAGCGTACTGGGTACGACAGGCACAGCAGCAATTCCTACACAGATAAATCAAAAAGAAAAAAAAAGAAAAACTAGGGTACAGCAGTACCGGTAGATATAATATAATAAAAATATCGGATCGTAATCAGCAACCTTTCAAGCCACATCAGTCGTAGCGAGTACTCCGAGTACGTAGTGAGTCAGGGAGTATTGAGTACCGGTACGAGTGTGAGTGGTTGGCCTTGTTGCTGTGTTGTTCTACTGTCGTAGCTGGTGCACGAAACTATTTAACCTTACAGTACGAGTACCGTACCCTTGGGACTTGACTTCAGAGGGGAAAATCGGCACTAAAAAAATGACGATTACCGCAACGCCCACTACGTGATTGGTAGAGTGATAGAAGGATGATACCTGGTACAATACAATACAAATGGTGTCCGATCCGAGTTAAGATTGTAGGTGTCGTACGGCCCGGGCGCAACGTGATCCTCGCCGTCCTGCTGGGCGGTCACGCTGCTCGTAGACGGTTGGTAACACCAGCGTTGTCATTGGTATCATTGCTATCATTGGTATCATTGCTTAGGTCGCTATTTAGGGGCCCCAAAGGGGTTAATAAGAAAAACCAAGACAAGAAACAACAGCAATGCCATCTCGCCCTGACGGCCGTACCGTACTGGTATAATATACCTGGTACTGGTATACGAGTATCGTATTAATAGTACCCTTCGACGGCCTTCAACGAGCGGCGAGCAGTTCTCCTCTCTGCTGTCTAGAACAGGAGATAGCAGCAGCACAGCACCAATATAGCAGGGCGCACTTTAGGTGTTACGCTGTTGCGCTAGCGCAACATTTACCGCCAAATGGCGGACATGCGCAACACGCGCCGAAGGCGTGTTGCGACTTCCGCAACATGTGTTTTGACCTGTGCAACACGTTATTGTTACGGGTTTTTTTGCGCAATTTTTTTTTGGGTACTCGTACTTTTTTCCGCCCTACGAGTAGGCGAGGATTGTTTTTACCTGGGAGGCTGTTTTCGCCATTTTTTGTGCTTAAGGGGCCGCGCCGGTCATATTGTACTTTAACATGTTTTTATAACACGTCTTTTGTAAAATTTGCCTTGTCCACCGCAGCTATACTGTTTCCAGCATATAAGTAGGCTATGAAACACGCCTTACGGTAAACGGCATACCTCCTGATCCAAAGCTTGTTCGTATGATACCTGCAGTCTGTCATAAAAGAAAACCAACTTTCACCCCCAACTTACTCGTATTACCAGTAGATCTGTCCAAGTACGCCTTGTTGTGTTCGAATCCCGTTAAGCTGTTCCTGTATTTTGGCCATTCTGCAGCCCCTAACCCGTATAATTACGTTGCTGCGCTATTAATAGCGCTTTACGAAACGCGAGGCTCCGTCAGAGGCTTGAATCGGTGGGAATATGAGTGGTTGGCATTGTCGCCGAAAATTGGTGTTAAACAACATCGGTGGCGCGAGAACTCGTACGTTTTTCAAGTTGACCAATAGACGGCGGATTGATATTTATAGCGTTCGTTTCTGAGACGTTTTTCGGGTTGAAGAGTGATTCAATTGATTCAATTGATTCAATTGATTCAATTGATCTGACAGGAGTACGAAAAATATTGCCGATAATGTGAGTTTTGTTCTAAGACAGACTGCAATCACTACGGAGGCTCGGTTCGGGAGGTACGTATGCCATTTACCGTAAGGCGTGTTTCCTACCGCTAGAACATATATACTATAATTAGTGAACTTCTGCTGGAAAATAATCAAAAAATGTTTTTTTACCCGAATAATCAACAAAAATACAACAACAAAAAACACGGAGTCGCTCCTTAAAAAATTATTGTCTCTTTTTTTCACCGTTGCACGGTTCTTTTGCTGCTATTAACCCCTTTGGAGCCGGAAACGGTTTTTGGGGAAAAACTACTTGGAAATAGTGTGGGATAATTTTTGGGATAGTAAGCTATTATTGCTGCATGTTTTCCCGAAGTATTTTAACGTATATGGTACCAGGTACCAGATATATCGCAATTTTGAACGTATTCGTACTGATATATAATATCGCATTTTTTTGCCCCCGGCGGCCGCCCGGGCCGCTCGGAAGCTCCGGGGCCCCCTGCGGGTGGGTGTGCAACACGCGCCGTCGGTCTAAAATGCGCCCTCATATCATAGATACATAATACTATAATATAATACTGGTATCATACATAGATGCAGCAAAAGCGGGCAGAGTGCGAAGTAATAATTAAGCACGTAACAGGTTACCAGCTATGAGGTAGTCAGTACCAGGTGCAAGGTGCATTAATTGTATTATACTAAATATTTTCGTTGTGACGGAGGCATCTTCATAATGATTGCTATGCTATTGTACCTGGTACGTATCATATGATTCGTACAATGTATTGCTCAGTGTTTGCGAGTACTTGTTTGCCCTTTACCTGTGGTGCTGTTTACGAGTACGTATTATAGGGTGTATTATACCAGGTATACATGGGACTGCGCCCTGGCAGCCTCAACCAGTAGACTATACTGGCTTCGCCAGCGTTGAGTATATTGGACTTCGTCAGTACACTGTGTTCAATACTGTATTGGCCTGGGTGGTTCGGGAATCGACTCAGAAAAGAGCGAATACAAATGGAAAGAAAAACATACATATGTAGAAAATTGTTTTTTTTGCATTGCGCCCTCTCCGCTCTCCTCCCGGAGCTTATTTTGATGGTTTCCAGTCGTATAATATGGCGTGTTTCTTGGTTACGTAAGTAAGATCGAATCCACTCGCAGCATATACTGGCTGACTCAATCAGTAGATATACTGGCTGGCTCAATCAGTAGATGCAGTAGTATCCTGCTGGCAGTATATACTCTGTGCCAGTGCGCAGGCAGCCCTAGGGCATATCGGTACAGGCATACCGGTAGTCTACATACAGCCTTGTATCAATTGTGAAGTTGCCGTTCATATACTGTACACGTATCATACGTTCACGCTCTGTATGCTCTGTATGCCGACAGTAATGTTAAATGCCTCTATATGTTGATGTGATGCTGGCTTAAATAAAGCACGCGGTCAATTGAGCACATCAATCATCAATACAAATGACTGATATTGCAGTACGAGGTAGCAGTACCTGGTACCATGGGTACGTGAACTCTGTACTGAGGACGAAAATATGTGGACTATGATACCTGTGTTAGAGGTTATGATTATACGATTATATGATTATACTGGTACGGAGTATGATTATATGATCATACCTCGTTATACAGTACGAGTAGCAGCATCTGGTATCATACTTCAAGTGCATACGATACCATTACCTACAGTACCTAACTACCGTACAGACACGCGTCAGTGTTTTGATATTTAAAGCATGACTGCCTGTTGTTACACTGCAGTAGCTCAACATCTAAATATACAAACATGCCAGCTAAACAAGTGCCTGAAAACTTCCTAGTGTCCCTATTCGTATAAATATGATACTATTAATTATTAATACTGTTATAGTATGGTACTACAGGTAAAATGCTGATGCTATGCTTGAAGTATTGATACATCAACACGAGAGATGGATGGCGTGGACATTGCCCAACTTGTGCTGGAATTACTTGCCACGTATCAGGTACAACCCAGGAGCTGTTCTGCCTCTACTTTAGATGTTTTAGACGCAGTAATAGCAACACTAGTAAATTAATATTATTAGCAACACTTTAAATAGTAGTATTAATAGCAATAGTCGCATATCGCACTGCTCTTGTGTATTTTATGTATGTTTTGTATTTTGTGCCTGGTACCGATGCGGACTGTATATATATATTTATATTGATAGTAATCGTCTGCTTTCTTCTCGCTCAGTCGGAAGCGTTCTTCTGCTTGACTTGTTCTTGACATATGCCAGGTATAGAGAGTACAACTGCTGTGATTGACACTGAAAAACAATACCTGGTACACTGCTGTACTCGTATCGAACGTGTAGTAGCAATGTTCGTTTTCCGTAAATATCGCGCGGTACGAAGTATTTATCTTGTACTGGTACTTGTGTGTGTTGTATGTGTTATTTATGTGCTACGCGGCAGGAGACTCTATCCATAGGAATCCTTCGGGCGAGAGCGTTTGAGGCGCAAAGATGGGTTAAGCTCCAGTTGGACAGCCTTGGAGCAGTGCCGGATGAGGACTCTGATCGCGACCTCGAAGCGGGGTGAGCCTAGTCGTGTTCTTCCTTATTTCCGTTGTTGCTCCCTTAGTGTTCCTTGTTGGTCTGGTAATTTACAGCAGCAGCACGTAGAGTGTCAGCGAGAAAAATAGTACGGCAGTAGCCCTACTGTCGAACAGTAGCTCTACTGCTGTATCACACTAGCTCTACTGCCGTGCGGCTTGCATGCTTCGTGTTCTTTCTTGTTCGGCTCATTCGGCTTGTTCGGGAAGAGTGATCAACACGCGGCATCGATGCACCGATGTATTAATATGTTGCTCTGGTAATGTACAGCTGTAACAAGCACTGCTGTAGGTTTCAAGCTACGTGCCAGACAATAAATTCGTACGCCAGTAGCCGTACGGTAGCTCTACTGCCGTGCAGTAGCTTCCGAAAGCTTAAATTTCCGTTTCGTGTTGAGTGAAGAAAGAGAAGCGTATCTATACCCCTTCAATATTGATATTTATACCAGGTACATAGCAAGGTGGCCGCACTAGCGCCAAGATCCTCACCGTTTTATTCAAAATACGAGTACCTTTCGCCACCTCTGGTCTGAATATGAATATTGGCTGTCAACAACGTTACCGTTGCCGTTACTTTTTTGGTTACCATTGCGGTCGCCGATGCCGTTGCCGTTACCGTTGTGGCACTTTCTGTTGTGGTCACGGTAATCACTACTGTTACTGTTGCTGTTGCTGTTGCTGCTGTTGTTTCCGTTACTGTTACCGTTACCGTTGGCATTATCGATACGGTTACCGTTACCGCTACCGTTAACGGTTATGTTTAATGCTATCATACCTGTACCGTTGTCTTTACCGTTCTCGCTACCGTAACTGATACGATGACCTCTACCCCTCTACCCCTCTCCCCCGCTACCGTTCCGGTTAGGTTCGGCGAGGCGAGGGAAGCCTTGGCAGACACGGGGAAGCGAGTTGTGGCGGGGCAGCAATCGAAGCCGACGCACGTGGGAGGGGCCGTTCGACGCAGGTTTGTACACTGTAACAACCACTCTACTACACTCTACTACAACTGCTGTGTTATTATATTGATACATCCAGGACAGCCAGGGTTCTTAGTCCCCACCGATTGTTTTCCTATATTCAGAGCGAGGCAAGTCTGTGGTCACAAGCTTCGAGACAAGGGCATATTTTACCAGTACAGGACCTGGCACTGGTATATCACATAGCAGGTATCATGCTATCAATAGGTATCAAGTATCGCAGTAGTGAAAATGGGAAAAAAAAAACTTGACTCCAGTCAAATCTTGATCGCACCTCGACGTTTGCACTTACTACTCCTGCCATAAATAGAACAAATATAAATAGAAAGCTACATGTACACAGTATTAATAGTAGAGACAGATACACAGATCCAGAGGTAGGGAGGGTGGGGGGGAGAGGTATGTAACTGCAATTGCGATGGTTGGTTCCGTGGTTTGAGATAACTATGATATGATAGCACGTCAAGCCCTAACCCTAACCCTAGCCCTCTCCCTGCTATTAATGTTGACCCTTCGATGCCGCCCCCCGCGGTTAGTGCCTTACACTAGTTATATCATGCAATAATACCAGGTAGCTAATAGTGTACCTGGTATATTGTACTAATATCAATAGTGCTTTCTTACTGTCCGTGAACACTCTGTATGTGAATATTGCTGCTCGTGATACTTTCTACCTCCCTACGGCGTTGCATTTACGTTTTTGATTTTGTTTTGTCTGTTGTCATAGTGTGCACCGAGGACACGTGGGGGGTGGAGCGTCAACAACTCACGCTTCCAGCAGCCCTTCTCCCGAGTACGGTGGTAGTTTGTTCGAGCGCAACAACAACAATATTAGCAATGCTACTGCTGAGCAGCAGCAGCAGCAGCAGCAGCAGCAATTGCTACCGCGACAGGCGTTACCCTCAGTTTTACCGTCGGGGAAAAGCTTCGATAGCTTCGATGAAGGGCTGACAAATGTGAAGGTCAGCAACGCGACGCTCGCTGTAAAGAGACTCTGGTAAAGCTATTAGTAGATACAGTGCCGTGGTCCGTACGTTATATATGCTGTGCTGATGCTGCGTGCTCTATTGCCGTTATACTTTAATAGTGATGTATGTAACTCGTTTAGCAGTGAGTTTGCCTTGAGGTTTGTTTGAGGTATCCTCGTTACCGTTTACCGTACTCTGTGTGCTGGATGGAATAGGCGACGGCGCTTTGATGGCCTCGATGGCTGGCGGCTGCTCTTGTTCGATGTGGTGTATTTGATGTACTTGAATTGAAGTACAGTATCGCTAAACATGTTTTGGTTTTTCTGTCATACCTCGTATTATATAGCAGTATTGTTATGGTACGAAGTCTATACGAGTATTGTTATGGTGGTGTTTTGGTCTATTGGCGTGGCATTAATACTAGCTGTCCTAATATTTTAATTATAACATAGCCATAAGCCATAGCCACCCTTTTTTTCGATCCCGGTTTCTTTTTCGCATCGCGTAATATAGAATTGTATCGTAAGATGCTGCAAGCATACATATCATTACGCTAAAGGACTTTTTTTTTTAAAATAGGAGTCGCGGGTCCATCAAAGACCGCGCCCTGTTCCCTATACCAAATACTAGCCTGTATGTAATGACGTGATGATGTGACGATGCTCGCGGAGTATGGTCTGTGAACTGTCAACCAGCCACGTTTTTGTGGTGTCCAACCGAACCGCACCTTTGCCTTCGTTATTCCATGGTACTGCTGTATGATGACATGATGGCATGATGACACCCGCTAACCACAACACTGCTGTACCTTGGTATTAATTGTAACGCCGGCACTATGTATTAAGTGCAGGCTCCGCATCTTGAACAAGGCATGCAACTTAGAGGAGTTAGCTTCGACGCCAACCCTATCAAGGCCACCGCGTGCGACCGCGGTGATGACGGTGGTAGTGCTTTTGGAAGTGCTGAACGTGCTGATCCTCGTCGGAGGGCACCGGAGCAGCGCAACCAAACCACCAGCGCCCGCGGCAACTTCGCGCACCCTCGAGCCAGCTTCCCAGACGCTGCCGGCTCCCCTACGCGCGGAGCCGCGAGGGTCCCCGGCCACAACAGAAGTAGCAGTGCCGCCTTGTGTGGCGAGCCCCTGCTCGAAGCTTTAGGGAAGGATTCCCCAGGGGAGCGCGAGCAGCTCATCCCGGCGTACGTGCCCCTCCAGAAGCAAGGCAGTCTTTCTTTTGCTACCCATCGAAGGTCCTCCAGCAGGAGCTTGGGCGTGGATGGGGCGGGGGATGGCGAAGGAGGAGGAGGAGGAGGGGGCGGCGGTTCAACTGCTACAACCTGTCGAATCGCTGGTGCCACTGGTAGTGGTAGTGGTGGCGGTGGTGGCGGCGGTGGTGTTGGCGGCGGCGCCAGTCCTCCGACGTCGCCGTTCTTTGCCGTTCGGTCACCGCCAAGGGTCCTACCGCCAGTCCCGACCTTCGTCAGCAGTGCTGTCGCTGGTGATGTCGCTATTAATAGTGATGTCACTGGTCATGTCACTGGTGGTCCCGCGCCGGCGCCAGCCCTCCTCCTGTCCCCGCCACGCGTGAAGCAGGGCCATAGGCAGGGCCGCAAGCCGCAGCACATGCCCAATCGCTCTGTGGAAAGCAAGTGCTTTGAATACGAGTACGGTTCTCTCCCTCCTGCAGCGGACGACTGTTTCACAGACCAGAGATATCCTGTGCAGGCTAGACGAGGTCAGGGACAAGGGCAAGGGCAAGTGTATCGCTCTGACGGTGTGCAGGACTCGCGGCGAGATGGGGCTTCGCCGGTGAGCGCCCGACGGCGAACGTCGCTTGTGCTGCTGCTGTTGCTGCTGCTGTTGTTCGTGGTGTTGGTGTTGCTGCCGTTGCTGTTGCTGCTGCTGCTGCTGCCGCTGCTGCCGTGTTGGTATTGCTGCTGTCGCCGCCGCCGCTGCTGCTGGCGGTGGTAGCGCTCCTTGTAATGAGCTGCTTCTGTCGGTCCCCAATTGTGACGATATTGTCATTAGTTGCTTGCTTGCACGTTGCAGCGTTGTAGTAAAATTTCTTGCTTTCGTTGCCTTGAATGTTGGATGTGTTGCTGTGTGAATGTGTCATCGATGTGACCTGTCCACTCTGACACACGACACGACACGACACGTGAGGAGGATTCAGCCATTCAGCCATTCAGACTCAGACCTTAGTGCTGGTGTTGGTGCTGGTGCTGGTGTTGGTGCCGCAGAGTTTACTATACGACGTGATACGATACGATAAGATGCCATGCGGTACGATATGATATGCTAATGCTACGATACGATACGGTATGGTATGATAATGATACTTACCAGTATATGGTATGATACGATATGTTACGATACTACCTGGTATACGATACGGCACGGCGCTTTATGGTCCGATCCGGCAAGACCCCTCTCTCTCCTTTTTTTGTTTGGACAGGTACCGCCTGATTCCCAAGGTTCACATGGCCACGGAACGAGCGTCTCTACGCCCGAGCATGTACATAGATTGCAGCGAGGCGACTCTGCCTCTGCAGGGCGAGGTTCTTCTGTCTTCGCCTCGCCATCTCCCGACGGTCCCGACGCCTACCGCAAGGACCCTATGTCCACCTACATGGTTGCGAGCATCGTGGCTGAGCGCAAAGGGGGCAAGCCATCGCCATCACCACCGCCACCGCCACCGCGTGATATTTTTTGGAGCGAAGGTGCGGACAGTGGTGGTCGCGATATTACCGGTAAGCGTTTGGAGGAGGGGGCTGCATGGTCGGGCGAGGCAGAGGCGAATGTTGGTATCGGCGTCGGTGCCGGTGTCGGTGTGAACCGTGGCGGCAGTGGTGTGAGGCGGAGGATATCTCCTCGGGCTGGAGGGCGCTCTCCTCGGCGTCCCTCTGCGGGGTGGACCGCTTTGTCCCCTCGAAAGCAGGATGCTAAGACTAAGGCAGCTGCGGCAGGGTCTAAACGCGGCAATGGCAACGGCAGTGAACTGCGACCCACAGCCCTCGTCTTCCCCCCCTCCGACAGCAGTACCAGTCCTCGTTTTAATAGAGGCAATAGAGACAACGCTGACCTTAAGATTGACGTCAGGGCAGTAGAGGAAGACGCTATTAACAGAGGCCACGGTGCGGGGGGGGTGGATGAGGGGTCGACTGATCAGTCGGCGAGGAGAGTGTTTGCCGAGGCTGAAACGCCATTGGCCGGGGCAGGGAGGGCAGCGGCGGCGGCGGCGGCAGCAACAGCAGCTACAGCAGCAGCGGCAGCAGGCGCAGCTGCAGCGGCGGCGGCGGCGGCAGCGGCGGGGGAGGCGGCTAGGGTAAGGGTAAGTGCGAGTGCAGGCAGTGTGGACGATGAGGTGGCCAACATTGACACGGAGGTTGTGGTGCGCCAGATAGGGCTGAAGTGCAGCACGCCCATCTACGACCGGGGGAAGAACTTGCTTGGCAACATGGAGGCGTCACGTGATGGTGATGATGGCAATGGACAAAAGAAGGCGGCAACACCTTCGGGCGACACGCCAGGTAACGCCTAAACGCTGCTGTAATCTTTCTCTTCTACGATTTACAGTTGTACTCTACGATTTACAGTTGTACTCGTAGTAGTAGTACTAGACTAGGACTACTGTAGTAGCAGTAGAGTTGTACTAGTGGCAGGAATAGTATAATAGTAGTCGAAGTGCAAGCAAGTTGTCTCATTCGTTGGCTAATTGGTTTGTTCGTTGGTGACTGCAGTAGTGCTCTGTTGGCGGCAACTTCAATACATGCTGCTAATGACACGTGCTGGTATTGTAAATGTCGTACGACACTATCTTGAACGAGGGTATCATACTTGGTATGGTGTTTGTTGCGGGAACCAGGTCGTATGCAAACCACTTAACACAAGAGCACAAGAGCACAAAACAATACGAGCATTATACTCGTAAAGACTCGTTTGTAGTAGATAGATGAACATTGCAGCAGACTAAATTGCATGCTTCCGACGTATGTACCAGTACCTCGTGGACTAAACCTCACATACCTCATACCAGCACCTCCTACCGCTGCCTCTACTGCTGTCTCTACTGCTGTCTCTACTGCTGTCTCTGTGTCTCGCCTGCTTTCTTCTGTTTATACATATGATACCACTGATGGTACCATGATGATGATGATGATGATGATGACTACTATTGGTCCTACAGCAGCAGCAGAAGTCTCTGCAGGTTCTCCCAGCGTTCCTGTTGTCGGCAAGCAGAAGGAGAAGGACATGGAGAATATGGAGAAGGACGTTCGAACACCCCCACTCGTGTTGAAGGAAACTCTAGGGAACATATTCGGCGGTGCTTCAACTGGGGAGCTTGAAGTGGACGATGGGCCCAAGCCACTGGCGGCGACGCAAGGTACTACCGGCTGTACAGGGGTCCGCATCCGACTTTTCCCGAAATTTCGCGTAAAAATATTTGGGGTCGTGCTTTTCCAGTGGCAAAA
>JAYJME010004781.1:0-10634 GCA_036873775.1 Costaria costata
ACATCCATGGACCTCGGGGGGTTTACAAACGCTGGGCATGCATGATTTGATGAATGATACATAAGAAGGATATGTAAGTATTTCGAAGGCAAGCAGAGTCAGATAACTGCAAGAGTACTTTAACATGGCGTTGTGCTGTCACCGACTAACAAAATCGTTCCTCGATGTTTGCTCGCAGAGGTCGACCAGCTATACACTCTGCGTTATTTGCTAATAATGCCCTGACGATCGACGACGGACAGGCAAGAGTTCTTTCTTGTAACATCCTTGCTGCTATAATCCCGCCGTCTTTGATGACTATGCCAAAAGGTTTTCGTAGACAGGCTGCGACATTGTCCTGTCTGCCGTGCTTACGTACCTGGTATCATTTATGAGTGTACCCTGACTACGACAGTACTCCATGCTTCTATTAATAGTTATCGTGGACTAGATGGGCTGCGAAATGCACCTGCCTGCTATGACGGTTTTGTTAATTCCTAGCCACTGTTGATGTAGAAAAATACACCAACACGACCCCTCGATCGAGGTTTCAAAGATTACATTACTGTTAGGCATCCAAACACACTACAATCAACTTGGCCTACAGTAACGTACTCGTGCTTAATGCTTACGGCAACTTGTTACTGCATACCAGTATAGCATACCTAGGTTCTTTGTATTGTTGTCTTGTAACTTAGTGTACTTGATACTTTTTACTGGTCTGTGTCTTTCCGTGTGGAATCCGTTGCTATACCACAACAAAGTCCATTACTCCTGCGACCCGCCGCAACATCAAACGTTTTGGCTACTTCAAACGTCTCTGATTCACCTACAACGGGCGGTCAATCCTTCTACAGCTTACGCAACAACTGCAACGCGTATCCTGGCAACGTAAAAGCGGAATGCTATTACAGGTTTCAGGAAGATTGTGCTTGGGTTATGTACACTATAGCCGGCAGTCCGCGCGGACTGCTAGTTCCGTGGTTATGGTGTAAGTCTAATGTATGGTACGCAAATGAAAACATGACTACAACCATATATAACACTACTGACCTGCTGCACGAAAGATGCATACGCATGGCATACGAGGAGACAACCAGAAGAACAAAATAGCCACGAGCATGGACTCACACTGATACTCTAGCATCAAGATCGGTCACAATAGCAGCATTGATTGCACACAACAATACCGCAAACTAATGCAATACAGCTGACAACGTCCTGCCACCTCCGTGCCATGAGCCTACAGCCCTATCGATTCCGTGGTATGATAGTAGGCTTCGTGTCGACAGCATTGTGATTTCCATTGGACTTCCCTCTCGTGCCGCCCCGAGAGTACATTTGTCACGACAAAAACAATTTCAACATTTGTGAAATGCTACCGTTCTTAGGAGCGTTCCTATCGCAGAACCTTTACACCAATTGTCAGATTTGTTTTTTCATTAAAAGCAACAAACACAGGACAAAAAATAGCAGAAGGCAAAATGTTAAGAACGCTTCGCGTTCACATTGTTCGGACCAAAAAAGAAAACTTGCGCGAAAAACAAATATGGAAAACAAGAAATTTAGGACAAAAACGGTTTCGATAATAATGGCTGTTAGCAGGGCCTTTAAAAGGTTCACTCATCACACGCGCTGTTTCTGCTAGCCACATAAAAAAACACACATCCTGCGATAGAAACTACCGTTTGAGCATTGCTAGCACTCCCTGTGCTTTGTTTTCTCGCGTGAATAGTGCGCCGAGCGGTGCCGTTCTTACCCATTCCCCTCCCAATGTATTACATTCACGGACAACCTGTCGTATAATAACCGTTGCTGACGACGCTCGCTCGCTGGGTCGTTGGCCTACTTAGACTCACGCCTGGCGGCAGCCAACTATTGCCCATGGGGTTGACCTGTCTAAGCCTGCGATATACCGAGAGCTTGTCTTGCAATTCAGTTTGTAGCAAGGGACCCCCCAAGGTCTCCCGTCAACAAGCTTGACCTCGACTCTAACCACACTTGCTGTGTGTGCTTTGGTTAACGCATACTCTGCCCTATATTGTTTTGACCGATACTTACTCCACGCAGGACTTCGCACATCCGCCGGGAGAGGACCGAAGAGGGAGCGAAACGGGCCAGGAACATGCCCTTGAATCGCAACACGAGGTCTTCGGGCACGCCAGTAGAGCGGATGTTCCGCTTGGTGGCACTCGGAGCTGTGGTCTGGGCTGGGCTTCTATCGTGTTCTGCGGTAAGCCGACCCCATATCTTTGTCGAGGTTTTCTTCCCCACCAGGGTTATTTTGAGCCTGTCCTGTGATCACAGGCTTGATTTTGGCGATGGGTTAATGTGAGAAACACAACAACAGCAACAGCAAACAGAAAGTTGATCAAAACGAAAACGACGACCTGCGTTCAAATGAAAGGTGGATTGAGCTATGAACAACTATAATCCTGTAGTGGCAAACCTTGTGCCGTTGTGACATGGTGCTCAATCCTGCGTCAACCTTGACCTCTAGGTACTTATTCTCCAATGTAGAGTCCAAGGCTCTGCCCCAAAAGCTGTATGCGCGTGCTGCAACAAGCCCCCTCCGTGCAACGCGTTCGCGGAGGAATCACCCTACGGTAGGGACGGGGTGCGCTTGTGCCCTGTGAGCTTTTCTGTCTGACCGGGCTCCTCAGCTAAGGGACTGACTGCCCAGTGTCTTCGGAATCCCAATTGGTCTAGTCTAGTCTACAGTCAGAGCAATCCCTCGGGGAGTTCTACCACTCTTTGGGTCGATTTGTTTTGACCGGCTGAGCTCCTCAAGAGTGTAAGTGCTGGTTCGTACGTATGGCAATTTGGTTCGAGTACATTTGATTTAGGGCCATCTATATTGTAGCGCATAGAAACTATGGTCGGGTTGCGCGAACGAATTGCTTCGAAATCCTGTTTCGGGCGGAAAAATCAGCTATTACGGGGAACCATAAGTACATAGGACCAGCTATTGTTTGCAAAAATAGGGAAGTATATAGGTTTTGGTGTCTACAGTAGGTTCTATTGTGTCTACAGTAGGCCCTATTAACTATGGACACATATTGTTAGCAAAATTAGGGGAAGACATAGGTTTTAGTGTCTACAGTAGGCCCTATTGTGTCTACAGTAGGTCCTATTAACTATGGTCCCCCGTAATAGCACCTCATCATGTGAGGAGCTCGGAAAAAAAGGCACCACTCTTGCCATGGGATTGCTCGTCATACTCATTAGTCGGCATGTCGTATAGTCCATGGGACTGTTCATCGGGTTACTATTAACATGGTCCGTTTTCTTTTCTCAAGGCCAGCTCTGTGTTACTCAAGTATTATATAGAGCTCCTTACTTGGGAAGCCCCAGAACATTTTTTGAAGCCCTGTGTACCGTCGCATGCGTCGGAAAAAAACAAAAAACAAATGTGTGGTATAGAGCGAGACAGCGCATCATATATATGACATACGCAATTTCCAGGGTAGCTTAATCTGTCTTTCGTACATCGGACAGATCATGATCTAGATAATCGATTTCCAGTTCAAGATCTAGGTCCTGCACGGCAGGTTATTCCTGCTGTGTATGATCTAGCTCTTGTTGCCGCGTGTGAGTCGTACAGTCAGTCCGCACGATCTAGGACGTGTTTCCTGAGTTAGTCTGTACGTACATCGCGTATCCTGCACAGCATTTCATAGCGGCATGCTAGGATCTTGAATGTCTAGGTCGTAATCTGTCCGACGTGTGCTGTCCTATTCATAGAGATAGTAACGACTGCCTTCGCACCGTTATTTTCCCGTGCTACCCGCAGATATACGTCGAGAGCCCAGACGGGGAGCCTCCTCAATACTGCACCGGTGAGAACTGGAAAAAAAAACAAGCATGACAAAGCTGTTTCTTGCGGTTGGTCTAATATACGTCCCCACGAGAGTGCTGCGATGATAGGTGTTATCACTTATTGTCGAATTGTCTAAACTCTTTCGGATGCGTGCTACGATAGGGCATGCCTTATCTGTAATAGGGCATGCCTTACCACGATAGGACATGCCTTATATACGACAGGTGCCTTATCTACTATTAATACAGGGTATGCCTTCTTTCTAGCCATATTGCATTTTTTGGCCTATACATGTTACGATAGACCATGCCGTATTGCACGTTTGGGCTTAAATTCTACGATAAGGCATGCCTTTTACTCGTATTGTCGAATTTTCTAAACTTGTTATGACGCGTCCTACGATAGAGTATGCCATATCAACGATACGACACGCCTTCTTTATAGCCTTATTGCACTTTTTGTCATTTTATGTTACGATATGGCATGCCTTATTGCACATATGGGCTTGAATGCTACGATAAGGCATGCCTTATCTTATTATTGTTGAATTGTCTAAACTCTTCCCGACGCGTGCTACGATAAGGAATGCCTTATCTACGACAGGGTATGTCATATTTCTAGCCTTGTTGCACTTTTTGGCCTACATTTTACGACAGGGCATGCCTTATTCAACGTTTTGGCATCAACTCTGCGTTAAGGCATGCCCTATTTACGATATAGACCATGCCGTTTAGCCAAATATTAATACCGGTATCATTTTTTGGTTTCTGACTGACGGGGTGGGGATTCTCTACCCAACATCGTCAGTGTTTCGCAACAAATAGGCTTTGCATATATACAGTATCGATAGGCCATGGGACTCTGTTCATCGGGTGGAGCTTACAATGCTGCTCCTCAACGTCCGTTTTCGGGGTGATACGTGGAGCACCTCAAGTGACGACGGTCATAACCTGTAGGTGCACCTATCTCTCTTAAACCGTACCACCTATATCTAAAACCGTAGCATCCTTATCCTAAACCGTTCCATCTACCGTATCGGCCACGTCTTCTGATTTGGCCGGCATTCGCAACTGTGGAAGTACCCAATATCATTTTGTGCTCACAAGAGTCCCAGGCCATATAGTTAGTATTAAATTCCATTTTTTTGGGTGATATATGGACAGATCCCTAAACGAGGAGCCTCAGAAACAGTACAGGCAGTGCCCGTTTTCTGACTGGCGGACGTTTTGTTACATGGTATCGGCCCTATCGTAAGGATTCTGAAATAAGGCTCTAGGCTACATCCTTATCCTGGCGGATCGAGAAGGAGGGTAGATTTCTTACACTTTTTCATGTGTACGGCGAGCACCTAGGCTACATATATACTTTCATATTAAAAAAAAAATAATTATAGCCTAGCTTTCGTCAAGTTTGCTTTCTTATCAGAGAGCCGATACTACTTTTGTATCGCCCAGGCCATGGGGTGGCTAATCAGGTTGTTGGTGCAGTTATTCTTCAACCGCCGATTTTGGCGTGAGATATGGAGAGAGCTGCTCAAATGAGGAGCCTCAGCAATAACATGGTGTCCACCGCTACCATACCATGTGACCCTCTCCTCCAGTCCCTCATTTCTTCGATCCCTAGCCTGAGGCGGCAAGCCGCCAAACATGTAGCTGTAGGGCATAGGACGTGCTCGACCTAAAACCCAGTGCACACCGCTTACACGCGTGCGTGCGCTGTACTGGTAGCCTGTCGACATGGCCGTGCACATTGGAAACTATAAAATGTTACCAACCTCTCTGAAATCCAACCTATTGGGTTATCGCAGCAGTACAGAACTGGAGACTGAAAAAAAGCGATTGCACATCGATCTATCGCATGCCGGAGGATTACACCTCTCCACAGCCCTCAACCCTTTGCAGTTTATCGAGTTCTTCGAAGCTCCTGTTCATTGGTGTGCCAAGTTAGTATCCCTGTCGCCCGCTTTCGACTTTGAGCGTGAGCCTGGAGGATCAGGCGGTGTTTGCCGGTATTTTCGTGTACCAATATCATTGCCGACCTTGCACACGAACGTGTGTTGCGCCCGGTGATTGCACAGCGTTTCTCCACTTCCCTAAAAGCGGCGGCTCGAGCGTCAAGAACCAGCTGATTGAGAGCAGCCATAATGGAGGATTCCCCACGCCAGGTAGGTGCTCGAGTCGGTGAAAGCTTGTCTTCACTCTACACTACAGATACGTGTATCTTGAAATTCTTGATCGTGGTGTTATTCCTCACATCGGTCCGACCATCGATTCCCATTGAATGGTCTAGATCAGATCTCGATCATCACTGATGATCTAGGTTGTTCAGGGCAGATCGACTCCTGATCTGTATTACCTATGAACTGTTCATGTTCCCGTTGAGCCGGATATTCTCCATGATTTATGTAGCACATGTGTTTTCCGGGCATGGATCCGTACAACACAGATCCTGGACAACATGTATCCCATGACGGCGGCAGTTTGGGGCGCAGATGATCTCGACGGTCTAGATGATCTAGATGATCTAGATCGTGATCTGTCCGATGTGTGAAGGTTTCGCGCCGTGTGTTCGGTGTATCTGCATGGAAACCGGATTCTTGTGAGACGCAATCGACGGGGCTCAATCCACGAATATTCTCTACTATTACTGGGGTTCATAGTAAATAGGACCAAATATCGTAAGTAAAAATTGGGAAATATACAGGTTTGGGTGTCTACAATAGGTTCTATTGTGTCTACAGTAGGTCCTATTAACTATGTTCCAAATATTGTTAGCAACAATAGGGAAATATACAGGTTTTGGTGTCTACAATAATAGGTCTATTGTGTCTACAGTATGTCCTATTAACTATGCCCCCCCGTACTAATGAAGCCTGGGGTAGGTGTTTCAGGTGTTTACTTGACCCAACAACCAGCGTTCAGAGGAATTCAAAGCTAAGCCCGGTACACAAATCTTTGAGCTAGATGTCGCAACGGCGTTGAATACAAGCCCTTGAGCTAGATGTCTACTGTTGCAGTAACAAAGGCGTTGAAACCAAAATCACATCGGATGCAAACCGATTCGGTAGATCGTCAGCGTGAAGACCCCCATGAGCGGGAAATAATTGCGCTCGAAGGGTGGAACTGCTTTACAGCAGTAGCGCGGTTCTAACGTTTTCCTCTGGAACCCTAACCCTGACCCTATCGTGTGAATAGGCCTGATCACTGGAGTCAGAAGAACATCCCCGGAGAGGCGACTAGAGATCGTGCACACCTCCTCGGTCATCATGGGATACGTTGAGATGCTTAGGTACGTGTTGGTTTCTCGCGAGGGGCTGTGTGGGACACATTGAAGTGCTCAGGTACACGTTGTTTTCTCAAGAGGGGCTGTATGAGACCCGTTGAAATGCTCAGGTGCGTGTTGTTTTCTCGACGGAGCGGCGACGCGTGCTACGATAGAGGTTGCACGGTTTGGCTTTTTTGCTTCTGAATAACGGGGCTCCTTAACCCAAACTAGTCCGAATGCCATTCCTGTTTAGCAACATGACTTTTTTTAATGCCTATATTGTCCATGGGATGGTTCATCGGGCTGCCCTTCCAGTTTACTCAAAACCAGTTTTCGGGTGTGATATGGAGTTCCTAAAGTGAAAAGCCTCAGAAAAACAATGGTGCACCTCTATCGTAGCATGGGTCCTGTATAGACCTCAGCCCGCGGTAGTCAAAGAGTTATGCTACGGCATGCCCCACGGTTTTCGTTTTTTGGTGGGCTGCACTGATATCTCTGACGCCTTGACCACGTGGTCCCCAAGACTGGCCCTGTCCTTGGCCTTGAACGTGCGACCGTTTCAAATAGTACCCTCACGATCAGGCTCCCTCAGGGTTGGGTCTATATCACTCAGATCCTGCACAAGATATCACAACGACAGATATATAGGTGACTAGATTTTCTAGATCGTAATATTTTTTATGCGTGAATGTTTTCCGCGCTCGGCTACTAGGCTCCCTCTGGAGGACATCGGAAGGAGGTGCGATTACTTCACGATGGTGAGGGACCCCATCGACAGGCTGGTGTCGGCCTTCTACTTTTGCCCCACCAACAAGGTCATCAAGGACAACAGACCCCAAAAGGTACTCAACTTTGTTTTGTTACAGACCCAAACAGGTACTCAAGTTGTTGAAATCATGCCATGCAAGATCGACAGAGGGGGTACACATGTACCTTTTTTTCCCAGGTTCCTAAAACGAGCAAAATTCCTGTCGATAGACTGGTGTCGGCCTTCTACCTTTGCCCCACTCAAAAGGCTATCAACGACCCGACAGGTCGAAAAAGGCACTCATGTTGTTGACAGACCCCCAAAGGTACTCAACATTTTGTTCAAGTCATTCCGCGAACGGTAGAGGGAGTGTAGACAGCGTAGGCCCGCGAATAAGAAAACGAGCAAGGAGAAAGGCAGACTGAACTGTATAAAAGAATATGGAATTCAGGATTCGTTATTCTGAAGTCAGCGCAAAACGCATCCGTTCTCAAATAAGAAACCCAGCCTCGACCACCTTTAATACTTCGTATTTCGGTGCCCTACACTAAATGTACCTTCCTTTCTCAGGTTCTTAAAACTAGGAGTTTTAAACCTTTTAACCAAAACATCGATTCTGATGACCAAATGCTCGTCGTGCTGCCCAATACACACCACGGGGCTAGACACATACCCTGGTGAGGCATGCTTCGGTAGGGGTGCATGTACATATTACTGAGGCTCCTCGATTGAGGAGCTCTCTTTACGTCACCAAAACGCCGGCTCTGAGAGAAAAAAATGAAAGGTCTACCCGACGAACAATCCCATGTCCTATAAACAGGATATACCCTGGTATAACGGATACTATTAAATAATGAAAGCAAACCGATATTCGGGTAGTCCCTCGATTGCCCCCCCCCCCCCCAATCAGGCTATGGTCATACGACTACGGCCGTGCATGATATGAGTACACCCCCACCCCTCAATCAGAAACTCTTCGGCCAAAAATGTGATACCGACGCTACGTACGGTAGAGGTGTCACAGCACGTTTCGGAAATAATAGTTTGTGAACGACGGAGCTCCTTACCTTAACCCAAAATCGTCGGGATATGTCATTCTTGTTTTGCAACATAATTCTTGGTGTACCTTCAGTAGGCCGTGGGGTGGTTCATAGGGGTAAGCTCACAATGTTTATCATTAGTTGGGGTTTGGATGAGGTACAGAGCCCCCCCAAGTGGGGAACCTTAGGAATAAAAGACATGGAACAACACCCCTATCGTAGCACGTGCCTAAACCCCTATTGTAACACGCCTCCATACGCGTATGTAGGGTAGGATAATGAATTTGGTTGGTTAGTTCCTCGGTCAAGGAGACCAGCCAGGCAGGTTTGTTTGGAACCAGCACGCCTCCCCCCTTTTCGCGGAATGCCTCTGTCAACTGCTGATGCGAGTATCGAGTGGACGCAGTGGTGGCAGCTGACGTCGACAGGTGTTTCGAGGACGTTTCGCCATGTTGTGTAGATGCTTGTACAGGCCTGGATCGTTTGGCATGTAGCGAGGGACACGAATATCATACGGTTATGTTGTCATTTCGAATAAAGTTTGTGAGACATCAGCGTAGTGGCCGCTTGTACTCCCCGTTGCTGTCCGCTTAAGTGTTTGAGTCCCGCGCTCTAGGATATCACCAATATAACGTTCCGCGGAACGCGCAATATTTCCACACGTCGGACAAATCACGATCTAGATGACGATCTAGATCGTAACTTGCCGTTATAAGATTATGTGTAGAAGGATCTGCATCATACATATCTATCCCAGGAAAATATATATATATTAGATCGTGCAGACAATACGGCTCCGACCCGGCAACATGCGCTAGATCTATACAACAGGAACGGAGATGCCCGGGTTATTCTAGAGCATGAAGTGGGCCTGTCAGCGATCTGTCCGATGTGTGAATACGTTTTTTTTCGTGGTACGTGGTACATAGTCGCTCCTGCTGCAAGGTACCTGTCACAGCAGTGGTGGTAGAGAAGGGGGGCCACGGTCGCCCTACGGTAAAAGGGGTTGAACTGTTTTTCGCACGATTTATATTTCTCAACCATTGTAAGGAGCCCCCCAGCCACTGTGAGGAGCTCCTCAACCATTATAATCCACCATGACAAGGAGCTCGCTGCCCAAAGTATTTAGATCCGACGCGTGTCTTCCACAATGTGATTCGTTCGACGCCTATATATATATATAGCCCATTAGATTGTGTACATCGGGCCTATAACGTAGCTTAAGTTGCTTTCTCAGAGTCAATCGTTGAGTGGGGTATCACCGAGCTAGGATTGGTTCACACGTTCCACACACTCTACCGTAGCTTGCGTCGCTACCCTCATTTTCCCAGTCGCATGTTTTAGGGCACTCGGGCGACTGATTCAACACCTCTCTCAAGATAGTTTTTTTTTTGTTCGTTCTTAGTTATTAGGTTGTTTTGGCGCGCAACGCAACAAACAACAACGTTGAAGTACAAGGTACGGGTTCATCAGCAGGTATCCGCGCAGCAAAAGATGGCACAAGCATGATAGGTATGTCTTCTCGTGCGATTAAAGATTCAGAAAAAACAGCTGATACTAAAGAAGTGGTTATCGCACGTGACGGTATCGCAGTCACAACAAATAACAAAAATACAGTGACTAATTTATCTAAAGAGCAAATATCTCAAATTTACCGTGGTGAACTTAAAAACTGGAGCGAAGTAGGTGGAGAAAACAAACCTATCGTTGTCGTTACACGCGACGCGGCTTCTGGTACACGCGGTGCATTCGAAGATATCATGGGCCTGAAACGCAAAATCAA
>JAYJME010004782.1:0-10634 GCA_036873775.1 Costaria costata
GTCGCCACTGGCAGCGGCCCGGTCACCGTCACCGGTGATGTGTTGTTTTCAAGCAACTTGGCGAATGGCAGTGGCGGCGCTTTCGACAGTAGCAATTCCTTTATCGATATTGCAGGCACCATCGTTTGGCAAAACAATTCGGCGCTTTCCGGCCTCGGGGGGGGGCTGTCGATGTGGAAGACAACTGTGCATGTCCATTCGATAGGTCAAGCAGCATTTATCGCAAACACGGCAGGTTACGCAGGTGCCGCCTATATGAGCACTAGCACGCTCGTGGTTGACGGCGATGTTCTCTTCGCTGAAAATACCGCGGTCCTCGGCGCTGGCGCTCTGTACAGCGATAACTCAACAATAAACGTTTCAGGCAACGCTCTTTGGGAAAACAACCGGACCCCAGCAAGTGGTGGGGGGCTATTGATGTGGACGTCAAATATGCATGTGCAGCGTTCAGGCACAACATCGTTCGTCGGGAACACTGCACAATTCGGAGGGGCTGCCTACATCAACCCGGGCATGCTCATGGCCTCCGGTTATGTTTCCTTCTCAGCAAACCACGCCGATGTCGATGGCGGTGCTCTCTACGTCAGCATTGCAGTTGTCGACATTGCAGGCGCTGCCCTGTGGAACAACAACACAGCGGGGGGACAAGGTGGAGCCATTACGGCGTTTCAATCAGAAATATTTGTGCAGTCCTCGGGAAAAGCTGAATTTGTCTACAACGCTGCTACATACTTTGGGGGCGCCGCTTATGTAGACAACACCCCTCTGCGTTTTGACGGTGATGTGGTATTTGCGGGAAACGTCGCAGACAACGATGGCGGTGCCCTATACAGCGACATTTCGGCTATCAATGTTACCGGAACCGCTGTTTGGAAAGACAACTCGGCGAAGAGATGGGGGGGGGGACTGCTGATGTCGAACTCTACTCTTCATGTGTCGTCATTGGGCACGGCTGAGGTTTTCAGGAATAACGCATATGTGGGCGGTGGTATTTATTTGTTCCAGAGCTGCCTCTCAATTGACGGTGACGTGATCTTCGCGATGAACGTCGTGGATGACTTTGGTGGTGCACTGTTCGGTCATAAATCAGTTATCAACGTCAGAGGTACCACGGCGTGGGAAAACAATACCTCCCTTAATTCCGGGGGAGGGGTTGCGATCTTGGAATCGGTGCTGGGCGTCGTGGCCGGCAGCAACGCGCGCTTCTCCAACAATACTGCAATCGTGGGAGGAGGGATGTACGTAGGGGAAAACGCCGAGCTTGTTGTAAAAGGCTTCGCGACGTTTTCTCACAACGGCGCCGAGAGTGGAGCGGGTATCGAAATGGCAAAATTTTCGTCCACAAACTTCACAGGGGGATCAGTCATGCTGCTGGGCAACACCGCATCCTCGAGCGGCGGGGGCATGCACTGCGAATCGCCTACCCTGTTGGTGCTCGACGGCGTAAACTTTGTATCAAACTACGGGGGCGTTAGAGGGGGGGCAATAACGACGCTCTTGGCGGGAACTGAGAGGGTAGCAGAGACTGAAGCGAAACCGGCGGCAATCTCCAACTGTTCGTTCTCTGGCAATACTGCCGGCGATAGCGGCGGGGCTGTTTTCATAGCAGGGGGCTTTGTCGAAATAACGGATTCGGACTTCGTCAACAATACTGCAGGTGATAGGCTGAAACATTGTGGCAGTACGGGTTAATGGAGCAACTGTTGTTTGACTGTATAGTTCAGCTCGCAGGAAAAGTACATGTTTGGGTGTGATATTCGATTCGTAAGCTTGCGTGAGCCACATTTCAATCGGTGCTTCCTCGTCACCCAAGGCCGTACAAAAACGTAGAATATGGAGATTCGAATGATATATCAGAAGCCAATGGACTGGCAGATGTTCGATGGCGAAACTTAACATTTTGAAATGTGATAATTGAACCACGCACGCGATATAACCAGAAAGGACACGGGCTATCCGTTCTCAGAGCCTATAGCAGTACAGGCGATTGGAACTCTCCTCCTGATGTGAGCCGCATTCTCTCCTAGAGCGCAGGATACAATACACGTCCTGGTAGGTCCACCTTGCCAAGAACGTTGGTCAACGCATCAAATGTTAGAGCACGCTCGACGTAGCAAGCCTTGGTATGTACCTGCTTTAGGTTTTGAGCACCGATAAAATATTCGAGTCGCGCACGTGTTGATCGTTCAACTTCGGCCCTCCCCGTGTGCTTCTTCAGGCATGACTAATCCACACACTCTCAATGCGTATGCGTCAGGGCGTTCTGGTGGAGCCGTACTCGCGTCAGGCGTCGTCAATCTTGAGGATTGCACCTTCGTGGGAAATCAGGCCGGCGTGGGATCAGCCGTTACCAATACCGTTTCGGTTTATTTTTCCCACGTCGACTTCATCAACAACACGCTCCTGTGCGACGACAACACCCTTTTCCTGGACTGGAACGATGTAAGTGGCTCGAGTAACAGTCGAATCGAGATGACGTTGAGAGCTGGAAAGGCTACGGATACGCTTGGCTTGAATGGCCGATTTTCGACGTGAATTCGTCCCAGAAAAGAGGTTTATGGTTTTACCGCCAGCCCTTTCACCCGTGCTCCAGTGCAACGTGTAAGCAGTAACAGCAAGCACACCCTTGCAGCCTCTCGGTGTAATTTACTCGACTTGAGTTGGAACACACGCCTACGTCAGCAGCCACCAGAGAACGATTCCTACCGAGCGTCGTGTTAAACACCTTGAACCAGCAGTTTTTCTTGATGCCTCCTTTCGCCCAGATCTCGTTTGTCCGACTGTTTTACGTAGCTGCTTCTAGTTTTGGGAGCCAAACCTACGCCTTGGCGAATTGTTCAGATTCGACGCGTGCTATGATAGAGGTTGCACTTTTTGCCTTTTGTGTTTCTGAATAACGGGGCCCCTTAACCCAAAATCGTCGGGGTGTCGTTCTTGTGTTGCAATATATTGTTTTGAATACCTAGGTCAAGGGTTTTTTAATCGGGTTGCACTTTAGTTTGCTCAAAATCAGTTTGTGGGTGAAGTACAGAGCTCCTAAAGTGAGGAGCGTCAGAAAGCAACTGGTGCACCTCCATCGTAGCATGTGTCTTCCCCCCCCATCCGATCAGCGCAAATGTACGACGAAGGGGGAAGTAATTTCCCACACAATTGTTGTTATGATACCATACGTGCAGCTATGTCACCCCAAACAACAGGCCGTTGAATAATATTTCAAGGGAAAAAATACCTGGATAGTGATGGTGTTGGGAAAGATTACCCATTTCAACGTAAACCTTACGAGCACTCTGCTCGGAGGAGGGAGAAGACGACTACGAGAGCGTCGGATTAAGGAGAGACTGGAGAGGTATCATAGTCCCTCAGCAGCCGCGTGGCTTGGTATGGAGGTATCGTAACAGTCATTGCTGCGTGGTAGAAGACAGCGCGACACACTTTATCGATCGTCTTTCCCACCGGCCCGCTTTTTTCCGTGCTCTTATACGCTATGTGCCTTTTGTTCTGGCACCGTTGTGCTGCATTTACACCAATGGATCTCAACAGACCTCGTCGTTTGCGACTGCGTGCGAATCCTGCACCGGAACTTGCTACAACTGTACCGTGGAAAACCCCAACAAAGTTCAGGAGTGTCGCCAAGTCCTGGAACACACAACTAGCGCCACTCCAAATGGGACGATCGAGTCGCTCACCCTTCAACGGGGATTCTGGAGGAGTTCCGATACAAGCAAGGAAATTCGCGAGTGCTACGAGACCTCCGCCTGCGTGGGAGGAACAGAGAAATATTGCGACGAAGGGTACCAGGGGCCACGTGAGTGCTACGTGTGTGCTATGTCGTGAACATGGCTTATTTAAACAGTAGTAGGGTGTTGGTTTGAGTTGGTGTGGCCCGTACGGTGTAGCCCTCTTGCAACCGCCGAACGGCCTCAAGTGGTGCTGCCGTTAGCCGGCAAGTGTCGTCTACCCTTGCCGGGTCAGCTACAAGCGGAACATATCACCGCCATTCCAAGGGGAGTTTCGAACGGAACCCCAGCTTCCGAACAGGGCATTTAGGGCCCCACCGGGACACGCCTAATGGGGCTCCCGGGCGAACGAAGCAGAATCCATCCCCGTCCCGTCGACTTCGTACCAGCAACGTACCACCCAATAGGTTCTGCATATAATCTATAAGATTGCTGGGGACGGGTGTCTTCACGTCATCCGACTCGACACAGCGCATCATCGAAAATTCCGTACATAGTTCCCGACTTCGAGAAATTAAGCAAGACTACAGTAGTTAGTATCCGTTTCATCAGTCGTGTTGTGTGGTTGATCGTGTCCAGAGAACGGAACATCGTGGTGACAAATATATTAGTAAACACGGATCATGTGATGCCGCATATCTCGACAGCAGTCGTACAAGCCCAATATCTTGCATTAGTACACGGATCTGGGGTGTAAACACACCTAATAAAAGAAAAATGACGTCGACGTACCTCGTTGGAGTGTACACAGAATGCCGCTCAGATGCCCCGTACCAGCCCCGACCTACTTGCACCTGCTGTGTGGTACAGAGTCAGCAGTCACAAAAATGGTATATTCCATTATCCAGAGTCTATCGTAGGTGGCCCCAGTTGATTCGGAGTATCAGGCCACATATCTGTCGTGGGTACGACGTGGAGGAGGTTAGATGGCGAGTGCATCGCGTGCATGGCTAGAAACCAAGTGCACATGTGTACCATATTTACCTCAAGAGGGTGCACTGTGCACTGCCCACGGCGCAAGCACCAGCTAAAACATGGATTAATGTCTGTCAGGCCTCACACCGCTGCACCTCGTTGCATCGTAACCACTGAGATTACCGCAACAATCAGTCTCCATCAGATGGGTACGAGAGTATCATTTTGAACTGTGGTAAGCCATACTCACTCCACTACCGCCCATCGCACGCTCTCGCCATGTAATTGCAGCCAGATGGTTCGCCGTAGGCGCTGAAAGGTTTTTCGTGTGCTCGTTAGCGATGGACTGCGTCCATAATCTCGAACATGGTTGTAAACATCATTCACGGTCGTCTCTTCAACAATCGAAGCGCGCCGAAGCGCTTACGTAACCAATACATTCCACTCGATGGTCTTAGCATTGTCAGCAGATCTAAAAGCATCCATCCCCGGTTGAAAAGCGAGTGGTTGCTTCCAACTTTTCGTGAATGAACAAAGTCGGCGCGACCCCTGCATCCCAGCACACGCTACATATTTAACATGTGTTTCTCGAGCCATGTGCGAGATACATTTCGTTCAGAAAATAACCGCTTAATGATTCCCGTTCCCTTCGCCTTGTCTCGTGGTATTTTTCGCAACAGTTTGTGCCGTGTGCGCGGACGGCTATACCGCCGCGCTGGGATACACTTGTTCAAATGTAACGTGCAGCGACGCAGCGCGACTATCACGATTGCAGCTGTTGTTCTTGCCGCTGCCCTCGTCATGGTTGCTCAAGGCTTAAAGTTCCTGGGAAAGTACTCGCATACTGGTCAAACGATAGAGGGGGAAGTAACGTCGATCCGGGACGTTGCAGGCGGCCAGCCGCTCTTTGTAGGTACCAGGGCGTCTCAGGCTCTAAAGGTTGTCGTCGTGTCATGGCAACTCGTCACTCAGGTAAGTACGGTCTCGTTGGTAATCGATGTGGGCTGCTTTATGACATTCCCGGCTGTCTAATAGTAATACCACGCCAATTAATGTCACTGGCGTGTTGTTCCTAACTGTACGGGGTTTCGGTGTGGTTGGACGGTCATACGAGAATCTACATGCGCTGCCATGTAAATTGAACCTGGTGTGTGAGAATCTTATTGTCGATCAAATCTGCTTGATAATCGGTCCGAAGGGGTGCGTAATCTAGCGCGTTGATATCTCCCTTATGTGAATACGTCTTGGGACCATTCCAACTTCTCAACAATATGCCTTTGGTCAGCCGGAAATGCGGCTTTGACAGTGTACCCTCAACGCGAAACTTGCAGCGTTGTCATCCCATTGATATTTTCCAGGTAGCATAGTGGACTACGGTACTGATGATACATTATGTGGTCACACTGTGAGATCGGTTGAGCGCAGACCACAAACCACAAATGCAGGTATGATTTCATCATTTTTGTAGCAATGAGACACCACTCGCACTTCCTACTACTGCAGAAGATTCACATGATGTGCTCAGACGATACCGATACCCGCTGCCATACGTATGGTCCTAGAGATATGTACGTTCTGCGGTCACACCGTGAGACAGAGTCATGTTTACAGTTTTACTCGACGACACCAAGAGGCTGGGGAAATAGTGTGATAGGTTGAGCGTTTTTGGTAAGTGCGGAGAGTTGTTTGGACGGCTTGGGACCCGAATTTGTGATGGGCCACATATATTTCCTGTTTGCACCCCGCATGCAAAGGACAGACTCTGTGCTCGATTACGACTCTGTCTTCGTCGGTCCTCAGATATTTAAAGCCGCGTCCTTTCTACGCGGCGAGGAAGTAACACATGCGTTCGCCGCCCCCCCCATTGTCGAATGGTCTTCGAATCGCGTTCATTCTGAGCGATGCATATCAGCACAGAAACCTTGAAGATACGAATGGTAGCAACTGGTATACATAATTCGAACACCTCCAGACCATACTCGTACGATACTGATGCTCATAAAGCATAGTGGTGCATGGCACATGCCAGTATATGTGTGTTATCTCGCATGCTTACATCAGGTAGAAATTATTCAGTTCCGAAAACCTGCAGAGCATATACTTTCACTACCTGGTGTACGTTCAAAATAAATCGTATCTGAACGGCTCATACGCTCCCATACGCTCACGTTCATGTGTGTATCGGAAGCTCGAGAAAACACGACAAGCGAAGGCAAGGCGCTCGCTGTGCACAGCCCCCCCCGACAAGTTTAGAGAGCGCGTGGGCAACGAAATATTCGCGAGTGCCGCTTGTGTGCGAACACTATCGGTTTCCGTCGCGGCGACATGGGCGCCAATCGTTGCAATCTTAGTGTTTATTAGTTTTTTCTCTTGATATTAGGGTGCTGACTGGGTGTGAAATCGTTTGTGTCTCAATTCTCCGTGCATATGTCATCCGAGGATGCTCCAGAAGCGAGAAGAAGGCGCTTGCTGTGCTCAGGGCACCCGATGAACTGAGAGGGAATCCGACAAACTAAGATTTTGCGCAGACGCTTGCGTGTTATGCCAGCTACTATTTTCCGTCCGCATCGGTGCCAATCGCGTTGCGGCATAGGTGTGAATCGTTTGACAATTGATAAAGCAAATGCATAGGTCCTGAGCTACTAAAAAATGGGGTCGGTCATCCAACAATATTTCAAGATAATAATATCAGATTGAAAACAGATCAAGAGAACATGCCCAGAAAGACGATCAGACAATCGACAATATGTTTTTGCTATTAGAGAACCCATTGACATATGGGAATACGGTTTTATACTAACTATACGTTCGAGTCGAACAAAGCTGTGGTCAACATTTTCTGCACACACCGTAGACCACCTAGGTAGCGGTGTTCACTTGTTTACACCCGATGACGCGATAATACGCTCCGGAAATAAAAAAATTACTCGGTGGATTCCTTGGGGCTCTTATCAATGTCTCCGTTCGGCCCGTACCTTGTTTTCTTGTCGGTGTCTCCCTTGTCAGTTCTCCATGGTGGCGAGCGTGACGTATCCGGACCTCTACAACACCTTCCTAATGTACGCCAATGTGGTCAACCTGAACATTGGCTGGATACTCTCAGCGGGATGCTTGGTGGATATCAACTTTTACTATAGCCTGCTTGTGTCCACCGTCGCGCCCCTGGTGGTAGTTGGCGTGGTGGCTACGTCGCACAGAGTCGCCAGCAGCAGGCACTCCACCAGTGACCGTCAGACACGAGCCCGAATCGACCATAGGCATGCATCGGCCCTCTTCTGGGTGTCCTTTCTGGTTTACGCCACCGCATCTTCTACCATCTTCCAAACATGCGCCTGTGTCGATTTCGACAATGGGATGTCATACCTTCGGGCGGATCATAGCCTTGAATGCCACACTACGCAGCACACCATGTTCAGGGTATACGCTAGCGTGATGGGTATCGTATATCCGTTCGGCATTCCTTTCTGCTACGCGGCTGTTCTCTACAGGGGTCGTGGCGATTTGAAAGATCTAATGGCTCGGGAGACGTTTACGTCTGGGGGGAGTGTGGTGAGGGAACTGTGGGTTGCTTACCGACCAGAAGTATATTTCTACGAGGTTGTAGAATGTGCGCGTCGGGTAGTGCTTTCCGGTGTAGTCGTTTTCATTTTTCCGAACACAGCCGGGCAGATTGCTGTTTCCTTCTTGCTTGCGCTGTTTTTCACCGCAGTGTTCATGATTCTAGACCCTTACACTAGTTTGTTGGACACTTGAATGGCCCGAACCGGCCATATGGTGGTGTTGATGACCATGTTTGTCGCGCTTCTGGAGAATGTAAACATCGAGGAAGACGACTATTTCAGCCAGAACGCCTTCGGAATTGTCCTGGTGTTGGCGAATTGTGTCATGGTTGTGGCTGCAGGAGCAGAGGTATGTGAAATGTGCTTCGTCACAGTCCGAGAAATCCGTCAACCCTCTTTGAGCAGGACATCATCAGTAAGCCCAGCCTTACGCACTTCACGGCATACTCTGTTTCCCGCCGTGTTGGGCGAGGACGTTGAGCAGACACATTACTGATCTGCCGTTTAGCAGGCAGCAAAACGAGCTATGGTCCTAGTACAAATCTTCCCACCAAGCGACGTACCTGGTACGAAAGTAGATAGGCGATACGTTTGTCTCATGTATCGGGTGCAATGAAGGGTTTTGTTATATCAATTGGAAACCACTGTGGAGTTCACGGTGTGTTGGGGTGTCGGGCGTTAGTAAATTGTCTCCTGTGCCGGTCACTGTTCGCCCTGCCTCCTTCCGGGGACGGCCGTTGTTAGTTTTGCAGTGGTACTCCACGTGTATGGCGTATGATCGGCTCCGGGAAAGGGTGTTCATCGACGGCATATACGAAGTATCACTTCAGAATGGCGCATGCGGATCACGGACTGTGCCGTGCGCTCCACCGCGTCAAACGTGAGGCCCCGTTGCACTGTATCCTCCGGCAGGCCTCACGGGCTTGTCCACAACGTCTGCTGATCTTGACTCTCCCATGGTGATGCAGGAGCCGAAGGTGTTATCGTCGACACTTGGCTTACGTAGTTTTCCTGCACTATTTCGTGTGAAGAGTCCAGTTGCTTCGCGCATGATAACAGTATAGCAGACTTGGTATGTGCGCCTTGCGTGGCAGTGGGGCATCAGTTTGGGATGTTTCGTTGCACGTGACAACGTGATACTCGGCATGACTCTCCAATCTCGCCGGATTGCGGGAAATCAGTTATTTAGTGGTGTTTTACGCGTGTGATGGCGTGACAGTGGGGTTGTTTCTGCCATTTTCCCGACGGGATCACCATGAATGTGGTGCCGCTGAATCAAGGCTCACAACCTGTTGGAAATGGATACAGCAGTAGGTTGTTTCTCTGTAAGCTGTTAGTTTGGGATTTTCAGCATGACAGTTTCGTATAAGTTTCATGCCGGTTCGGGCTGTTGGCCTATTATGGAATATACCTGGTACTTGGCTGGCATCCTTACTCTTGATGATAGACTGTGAGCTCTTGTGCGAGAGAGCTCACTCCCTCTCGACTTGCCTCTACCCTGTTGGGAGACTAATACAAGGACTTGAAACCTAGCCAGCTTGTAGCTAACGAACACTCTAGAAATAAACCGATTCGGTCTAGCCTCATGGGGGATCTACGGGTCTGAGTTATTGGAACAGGCCCATGCTCTCGAAGAAGCTGAATGAACGAAAGCGCAGGCGATCGGAAGCAGTATGGCAAACCTCACGGGGAGCTTGATGGGACGGACCGTGTTTTTGGAGCCAGCCTTTTTGGAGACCAGCGGATACGAGCAGCAAGGCGCATGGAGGAGTCCGGTAGGGAGAAGGAGCCAGCCACCGCTAGTATGGCAGGGAGAGATGCTGTACTGCCATCGTCGGAATTATTCGATGGTGGAAGAGGGAGCAGGGAGGGCAGCTTGAAAGGCGAGTTGCCTTTTGACTTGCATGGCTGATGGTCTGCTGGGGTCGGTATTTTTGGGACGATCAAACTTGCTCCACAGACACGTGACTTCATACAGACTAGTAAGAAGAGCTACCTACTGTAGTAACCACCAAGTCGGGTCATGAGAATTCACTTTGTCGTTTCGAGCTTGCACGCTGGAGGAATGATGCATGGTTGGTTTATGATTAATGGCGAACTCATACTGGTATATATGCACGTGGCAAGGAGAGCCCCCGGTGGTTGACAAAGAGCCGTGTATACAGAGGTGGAGGATCCCAGAGATGATGTGGTGGTGACGTCGTTTTTAGGGAGCAGCTATTGCTGTACAGCAGTAATAACCAAAGCCCTACGGTGGAGCATCACTGTAGGCAGGGAGTAGCAGCAGCTTATGTCCATGGTGGAAGCATCACCGAGGATATCCCCACCGTATACAGCGGCCAGGGGGGTTTACAGCAGCAGCTAAAGCCCTACGGCGGAAGTACAGCCGTAGGCACCCCCGCCGTGTGTTGCGAGCGGGGGA
>JAYJME010004783.1:0-10216 GCA_036873775.1 Costaria costata
AGCAGTAAACAGCGCAAGTCTTGTCTTTGCACCTGTTTGTTCTTGTCTGTTCGATCTAAAAAAAAACGGGAACGGCAGGAGGAGCGCTACAGTCGCCGGCGACGCCATTCTAAGCTCACGACAAGCACGCTTCACACGTGGAGGGGAAGGCGACGCGGCAATGAGCGGTGGTGGCGGCTCCAACGAGGAGGTGCAGCAGCTAACCGCACTACCTGCGGCGCATCAGCATCAGCATCAGCAGCAGCATCAGCAGCAGCAGCAGCAGGAGCAGCAGCATGTGGTCGTAAGGGGGCAACCGGGGTACACCCTGCCGCAAGATCCATACCTACGTAGGAAACCCGGGAATTTACCTCGAATGCCCCCTGACGACCACAAGCAGCAGCAGCAGCAGCAGCAGCGGCAGGAGCAGGAGCGCAACAAGCTGCCGGCCACCGCCGCCGCCACTGTTGGAACTCCTTCAGACCGGCATAACCCCTGTAGGGGCCGGGGGGGCGGGGGCGTTGACAGACGTGTGGAGGTTGGGTCCGCCGGAAAGGCTAGGCTCTACCGGACGTACTGTGAGCAGAGGGGGGCCGACTACGACCGAGAATATCGAAGGCATGGGGGGAAGGAAACTTTGACAAGAATAGGCCTGATCAACGGGTGATCAGTTTCTTGCCTTCAGAAGAGCCTCCCACCCAGGCCGTGCCAGAAAAAACAAATGGGGCTTGAAAAAAAAAACATGGCAAGAATGCGTAGGTCTCATCAATGGCTGACTATTTTCTTTTACCCGAGCCTCCCACCCCCGCTGCGCCTGAAAAAGACAAAACATGGGGGGAAAATGAAACCCTCGCAAAGAATACGCCTCGACAATGGCTGGTTACTTAGTTGCCTTCAGGAGCCTCCCATTCTGCGCCGTATCTGGAAATTCCCACTCGAACAGGGGAAGGTATTCATTAAGGCGGGGGTTTAGCTCGTCCAGGCGCCCGATTTCCGGCTATTCATAGCATCTCGTTTGTTTCCGAATTTCGGTGTGTGCCGGGTGGTACTGTAGTAAGGATGTCTAACGACGGCCCGTCAACAAGAGACGAGCACACCGGTCGCGGGCGTATGGCAGACTTCATCTCCACTAAACCTACCTGGTACCACGTAGTAGTTAAGGTTCGAGCAGGCGCCCGCCACGGCATTTGTGGTCGAAGATCGCACACAACGGACAGATCAGATCAGATCAGATCATGATCTAGATGATCTGTGCCGTTCAGGGCAGACAGCTCTCCTGGGCTATGCGATCTGCATGGCTTAGACCATGTTGCCGGGTGTGGAGTGGAGCCGTATGATCTGCATGCTCTACAGTAGTACAGGTTTCCTGGGTTGGATATGTAGTACGTACACAGATCCTGCACACACCATATGATAACGACAGATGCAGGATCTAGATGGTCTAGACGATGATCTAGATGATCAGATCGTGACCTGTCCGATGTGTGGAAGATTTCCGTCCGTCACACCCCCCTAAAATTCCTTCATTACGAGACATCTTTCGAAGGGTGGCGCTCGCTAGGAACTCGTGCTGATGGATATACTTGAAACCACAGCACTACACTAGTGGGGCCTATATAAGGCGGCCTAAAGTACAGTATCGTAGTGCGAAGGAAGCTTGGCCGCCCTATAACGAGAGGCCGCCCTATTCGTACAGGCGGTTGTATTCAGAGTTACCGCCGTGCCAACCGATTCCAACCGCCCTATATCGAGTGGCCGCCTTATTCTGACCGCCGTATATAGGTCCCCCTACTGTATCGTCAAATGTATGCGCCGGACCGGTGGTGGAAGGCATGCAAAACACTAAAAAACTTTTTTTCGGATATGTTCGATTCGACCGGACGGCGCGGGTCCCCGTCTTCCCCCGGCTAAAAAAAACTCCTCCATATGTTAGGCGGCCGGGTAAGTACAAAATCGCTTTGCTCGTACGCGAGGGCCGCCGAGTTTTTTCGACCCCACACGATTTTGTTTGGTCCTATAAGACATGGGGGGATCTCTAATAAAATCAAGTGCAGACATCAAAATAAAAATGACCTTTTTTGTTATTTGCTTTTAAAAAGTAATAATTCGTCCTGATCACAGCGCTCCGGTTTGTTCTTCATCCTGACCTGTTCAGACTTGTGGTCGTGTGGTATCGTTTTCTCTTTTTGTCGCATGTTCTCGTCGTGCGTACGTAGTTAAAATAACTTGTCCCGTTTTCTTCCCAGTTTGTTAGGACCAGTGATGAAGGTTCTTCTTCTGCAGTCACAGATATATGATACGTACAGTAATAACTGCTTGTTATTCTGCTTTAAAGTCGCTTATTTGTCTCCAACACGTACGTACCTACGAGTGGGAGGAAGTGAAGAGCAACCACCAGCGAAGGCCTTTCTACATGGGACCTCTATACGTACTCGTACACGGTTGACGCGCATCGCTTCTGTTACTACTGCGTCAGAACTCCGCCACAAGCGCTTTTGCGGTGGGTTCACGGCGCAAGATCGTTGTGTGACGTTTGATTTTACAAACACCACCTCCTGTCCAGTCGCGTCGCAACACCGAACGAAATAGTTAATAATGACGCGTGTATGGTGCGGGGTGGGTTGATTTTACACGCCCGGCAACAAATGACGGAGGTCGAAGGAGGCCACTTCGCCTCGACTGTGGCAGGCAGGACAGAACCCTCACCAGAACTGCGCGGCAAAAACGTCACCTCTGCCGCACACAGCCCAGCTCCATGTCATAGCACGATACTTTCTTTGGTACTCAACCACTGTTGCCATAGTCTAGTGAAGGAAGCTCGTGCTGGCCACAGCAGTTATTACGTATTAATAGTTTGTAACCCACTGATTATTGTGCTTTCCTTCCTATTTTAAGCTCCTTGTTGTAAACTCGACGCCAAAACCCGACAGGTTCTCCCAGCACCGAGACACTGCGCATGACGCACATTGGTTGCCCCCCCGCGGATCATCAGCCGCAGTCACAACGTCTATACACGTTGTGTCACTATACGGCAACGTCAGCGCTGTTCACCACGGCGCCCGGCACACTTCTCTTCCATGCACTAACCAACCCCCCGCAGCCAAGCCCCCCTCTCGCGTGGCGCTACTCGTCGACGCCATCAACAACTGCAGAAATTTCCTCTCCAAGGAGCAACGACCAACCAACTATTAATAGCCAACCAACCGCCTAACTCCCTCCGTGGCAAGAGTCAAGAGTTCCGCCGGCACCACACCATGACTCCACAAAAATACAGCATAAGCGAACGATGCGCGACCCGACGTACCAGGGTACTTGCTATACTCGTACATAGTACCGTATTGAAAGATGCACAGGCTTTCGTGTGCTGAGCTGCTTCTACCTTACACCGGAGGGCGAACGTAAGCGACACAACTGAGAGCGCTGCGAAACTAACGGGGAGAGGGAGGGTGAGAGGGGGGAAAGGGGGTTCGACTCTCTGCAGGGCCACGGTCTGGCTCGGGGCAGGACTTCCGCGACCACGTACATAGCCAAACACGCGGCAGCCGTGCGGAGCTCAGGCTTTACGGTAATTTCGCTAATCCTTCGACAAGAGCGGGCGGAGTGCACCGACGGACACCCAGTAAACCGTACCAGTCACCGGCGCCGTGGTGCGACATGATAGATGCCGCCGTACATACCGGTATGTCATGCGGTAACCGAAAACTTTGAGGGCATTGCTGTGTCCTTCCTGCGAGCGCCTCCGTCTACGCGCGCCACTCTTCCCCCCGTACGTGCAAAAGGCGTTCTAGTCAGTTGTAGTCAGCGCCTGGCTATCACTGCTTCTGCCCGCGCAATATTTTATCATACCGCGCTAGATGACGTGCCGTTTAGGGCCGGGGGCACGTGAAACGAAAGCCGCCATCGAACAGCGACCTAAACCGAGCCAGCTATTTGTCTCACAACTGTTCCCCCCCACACCTCTCCCCCCGCCCCGTCAGCGACCTAAGACCAAGCAGCGGGCCCGACCAGCACAGCACACAAAAAAATCTCTCAGGTTTCCGATCAATCGATGGCGGTGCTGTTCTCTCCGCTCATTTCGCCCTCGTCTTCCTAAAGGCACCAGCGAAGCCGACTACCGCAAGATGAAATACATAAAAGGGCAAAACAAACTGGGAAAAAGCAGAGCAAAGCAAAGCAGAGCAAAGCAAAGCAAAGCAAAGCAAAGCAAAGCAGAGAACTCAAAGCAGAGCAAAGCAAAGCAAGGCACAGCAGGGGAAAAAAAAAAGCGAACGATTTTTCCCAAAAGCGAAAAGGGACGAGAAATAATCTCTAACTTGTTTTCCTCCCCCCCTGGTGACATCAATCTTCCCACACGACGACCACGGTAGAGTTAGACAGGCCCGCTTCGTGGATGGAGCTCCCGTACATATCCCTGCCAGAAAAACAAGACAACAATGCAACGAAACGCCGCCCCCCCCGGCCGCCCCCGACAAAAGCCATCGAGAGAACAGCGAGATCCCGCGACAAGGGTTGCCAGGAGAACAACACCAACACAAACGCGGGGGGGGGGCGGGGCGGCATGACGGCGTGGGCGGAGAGGGAAAAATAGCACGTCAGTAAAATGCGAGGCCACTCTGCTTCAGGGTCGGAGACTTCATCCAATCCAATGCATACAACGAACGATCGGCGGCAGCGTAAAACAATACCTGGTACTCGTACAACAGAAAAGTTCGGAAAAAACAGGAAATTAGCAAACAAGTAGGAATAACTTACAGGTACGGCGTACCGCAAAAAAAAGAGCAAAGACACTCCGACTGTTTGTACGCTTCGCGTCCCTTCCTCGCACATGAAAGGCAACACAAGAACCGCTCGCTGTACCGAACAACTCCTCTAGGGGACAAAGCGTGGTTGGCATGCTACCATTAGCCCTGGCACTCTGACCGTACGGGCCTAGCTAGCAGCGGCGGCTGATCCAACCCTTGCGCAGTGACATTTGCACTCCCAAGATCCGACTGGTACAGCCCATACGGTGGGCATCGCAAACACCAGAACCTCCGAAGGGAAACCCTTAAGGTGGCCTTGCACCGCCATGACCCCCCCAAGGCTAACTAAACCCGTACAGTGACACCGCATTGCCATGGCGGTAGGCGCCGCACCGCCATGACCTCCGAAGGGTAACCCCTACGGTGGCATTGCACCGCCATGACCCGAGCGGAATAATCTTTACGATGGCATTGCACCGTGATCCGAAGGGCCTCTGCACGGTGGCAATGCACTGCCATGGCCCAAATGGTGTAGCCAATGCGATGGCGTTACACTGCCATTGCCCGAAGGGTAACCCCTGCAGGGGAAACCGTTACGGGGGCATTGGATGCACCGCCATTTCCACCATTACTCCTAAACGGCAACCCTTTCGACGCCATCGAACCGCCACGGCCCGAGGGGTGTAACCCTCACGATGGCATTGCACCCTCGTGAGACCCGAAGGGCCTCTACACAGTGGCATTGCACCGCCATGGCCCAAAGGGTAGCCATTGCGATGGCATGACACTGCCGTTGCCCGAAGGGTATCCCTTAAAAGGGAAACCGTTACTGGGGCATTGCGCCACCATTATTCCCGGGCGGCAACCCTTACGGCGGCATCGCACCATGACCCGAGGGGTATAACTCTTACGATGGCACTGCACCCTCGTGAGACCCGAACGGTCTCTACACGGTGGCATTGCACCGCCATGGCCCAAAGGGTAGCCATTGCGATGGCATGACACTGCCGTTGCCCGAAGGGCAAACCTCGCAAGGGAAACAATTCCGGGGGCATTGCACCGCCACTACTCCCGACCGGAACACACACAGTGGCATCGCACCGCCGCGACCGCCGAGGGGTAACCCTTAAGGTGGCCTTGCACCACCGTGACCCTAAAGAAAGCCGTTAAAGAAGCATTGTATTGTCAAACGAGACCAAAGGGTGAATATTTTGGTGCCGGTACAATGCCATTGCCCGAAGGGTTAACCCTTGCAAGGCATTGCGCCACACTTTCCCGAAGGAAAAAGCCGTTACAGGAGCATTGCACCGCCAGTACCCCCGAAGGGCAACCATCATTACAGGGGCATCGCATCGCCATGAGCTTCGAACGGATACCATTGTGGTGGGGCATCGCACCATCATGCTCCCCGAACAGCACCCTCGTAGCCTTTTACAGCGGCAGTGCATTGCCACGACCCGAACGGCAACCCTTGTTGCCGTATTATATTGCACTGCCATTGCCGAAAGGGAAACCGGCAGGGTGGCATTGCACCGCCATGACCCGAAGGGCAACCCTTACGATGGCACCGCACTGTCAAGAAAGATCCCAGAAGGATGATCATTGTTTGGTGGAATTTCACCACGCTGACCCCAAGAGCTACCGTTACAGTGGCATCGCCTTGTCAAGACCTCCGAAGGGTAACCCTTGCGGCGGCACGTACTGCGTCACCATGACCGAAGGGCTACTACATGTAACCCGTACGGAAGTGTTGCACCGCCATCACCTCCAGAAGGGCAAACCTTTACGATAGCATACACCGCCAATGCTCGAAAGGGTAACCCCTGCCGCGGTGCGTGGTATTGCACAGCCAGGGCCTGAAAGGCAACCCTCACTACGGTATTGAACCGCCATGGCCAGCAAGGTAACCCTCACGGTGGCACTGCACCGCCATGGCCTGGAGGGTAACCAATGCGTGTGCAATCACACCATGGCCCGAACCGTAACCTCGACGTTACCATTGCACCGCTATTGCCCGAAGGGAAGCCCTTGCGGTACCGCCATAATAGCCCAAGGGGTGGGTAGCCCTTACGGTGGAAGTTCATCGTCAGTGCCCGAAGGCCATTCCCGACCGTGGCCTTGCACTGCCAGTGCCCAAAGGGTAACCCTTGCGAAGGTATTGCACCTCCATGGTCCGAAGGGTAACCCTTGTGACCGAATTACGCCGCCAGTGCTCGAAGGTTTCCCTTACGATGGCACCGCACCGTCCGAAGGCCGAAGAATGGAGGGTACGGTGGGTGCCGCACCGCCAGGGTGAAGGGTATCATCGTACAGTGGAGTTTGCACCATAACTTCCGAATAATAACCCTCCCAATGGAATTGCACCGCCATATTACCCAATGGGTTGACCCTTACCCTCAAAAGGGTAACAACCCCAAGGGTAACCCTTACCGCTGAAAGGGAAACCCTTACTGTAGTATTGTATCGCCATGACCTGAAGGGTGACCGTTACGCTAGCGTTACACCATCGTGGCGCGAAGGGTAACCTGTACGGTGACGGGAACCCTTTGGGCCCAATTGCACCGTCCCATGATTCGAAGGGGACCTCTTACAGTAGCAGTCCACTGCCACTACTTTAAGAGGAACTACTCCCACGGCGTAATATATCGCCACCCACCCGATGGTAAACCCCCTTGCAGTGTTCTTGCACCGTCACTACCACAAGGGTAACCCCTGCACCCTTTACGTCGGCATTGTACCGCCATGAACCCATAAGGGGTAAGGGCAGCCCTTACGGTGGGATTCCATGGCCCAAAAAGTAACAAAACAATACTATTAATAATCAGTTGCTGGCATAGCAACAGTCCCAGCTTTGACTGTTATCTTATTCGTGCGCTCCTTCGGCAGGACTGCTATGGTCCCGGAATTCTACCACGGTGGGATTCCATGGCTTAGCAAAAAATAACTACCTGGTATAAAAATAATAACCAGTTGCTGGCATAGCAAACAGTCCTTACAGCATTGACAGCAGTAGACTGTTTTTTTTCTTCGCGCACTCCTTCGGCAGGACTGCTATGATCCCGTAATTTTACCAAGTTCGTAAACCCTTTTGGGACTCCAGAGGAAAACTTGCCGAAAAAAAAGCGCCGATTATAGCATCGGCCACACACCAAAAGCAGCCGGGGCCGCCGGGGTATAGGGCGTGTGTCCTCCACACTGCAACGGGAACGCGATGCACGACGCCCGCTCAGCATAACGATACTTGTACTGCTGTTTGCACGCTTCATAACGAGATACCAGGTATCTAAAACTTCTTCCGCCTACTCCCCCCTACAGTAGGAAAAATGGGCCGACGGGTGATAACGGCAACACGGTGAAACCCTCCTAGACGATGGCGATGGCATAAAGCAGCAGCCGGTGATGGTAGGAAGAACCCCCACAAAAAAACAAAATTATCACGGCACGCGATGGGCAGCAGCAGGCTAACGAAAACAACTACCAGGTACAATACGAAGAACCCACGAACGTACAACGTATAGCCGACGGGAAAACAGTAAATATATGGTCCAAGTTTTCGACGGGTGATGACGACAACGAGCTTGAAAGAAGCGACACACGTCGCATCAGCGTCAGCATCAACGTTGGCATCAGCAACAGCAGCATCAGCGTAGGCAATACGACCGGCAGTTTTGATGGCAACCACGGATGCGAGTAAACCTCACACAAGCATCGGTATCAGCATAAGCATCAGCAACAACAAAACCAGCAACGACAGCAAATAAAAAAAAACACGACAGCAGGCAAAATAGACCACAGCCACACGAGCCCGCTGTATACATGCCTGCAATATCAATTTCCAATACCTGACGGAGGTCGGTGGCCGCACGGTGCGAACATCGAAAGATTTTGTCTTCGCTCCATCCAACTCCGACCGAACGAAGAGGAAAAGCTGACGCACGTCGGAACTTTTCCGGAACTTTCTCAGCATCTGCCGCGGGCAGACAAAAACGAACGGACGGGCAGACGCGTCCGGTTTCGAAACAACACCCCGTAGAGGGACGAGTAACGGAAGCAGGAGGACGTGTTTTCTTTATCAGTAAGTAACAGAACCAAGCCATCGAACCAACCACGTGGCCAAGTGCATCCCAAAGGCATTGTTCGCGAACGCTCGACGGCAATATTAATCGTTTCAAGCGCTTCAACGACCCCGCTGTTCGATCATAAATGCGGGACGCATCACATGCGACGACGGTAACGAGGCCATATACAAAACGGCACACCAATTGAAGCGATGGAGCGCGGTTTGGTTGCCCGCCCGACTGACTTGCAGCGAACTCCGGCGAACCATCAAGGTCTGGGCTTTGCTTGATATCTATATATGGAAGATCGTCGGTTCGACGCTTGAATGAAACACGCAAAACATACCAGTAACTGCCACAAATCACTGTAGTACGAAGTTATTAACAGTGCGTGCGATCAAAAGGAGTCACACACACACACGCGGCCGATTTTGTTTTGACGTGGCACCCATGTCTGCGGATGAGAAAAGGCGACTTCAAGCGGCAGAACAGGCATGTAGCCGAAAGAGAGCAGACGCCACGGTACGTACGGCCGCGCGACAAACCAAACTACTGTAACAGAAAACACACGCCTACGCACGCACTCACGGACGGACGCACGCACGTGAACACACTCGCCCGCACAAACATCGGCCTTCCACCGGGAAACTAAATTGACACACATACGCATATTAAATATTCTGAGTTGTGGGTGGCTTAAGCTTCCTTCTTACAAATCCGCCGGAGGATACAAAACAAAAAAACTACGGAACCCAGTTGTCTCCTGGCGCACGCGCTCTCACCCTGGCGCCCGTTGGGAACTGGAAGCGAATACTCGTTCTGTCGGGGCTGTCGTCCTCTGGCGGGTCCTCCAACACCTCCCCCGCATCTTTCTCCTCCCCCGCCGCCGCCGCTGCCGCCGAGACACAACCATTTCCCGCGGAACTTTCCATGGAATGGTCCTGACCGTCGCTCCTCGCCGCTCCGTTTTCATCGGATACATCTACCGCCCTCCCTTCCTCCGCTACCTCCGCGGTTACGTCTACAACTTCGCCAGCAGCCCCGCCCCCCGTCGAATAAAACCCTGTATCCATTGCGACGCTGGTGGCAGCAGAAGCAGAAGCAGCACTACCAGCACCGCCACCGGCGCTATATGACGCCACCGTTCGCCCCGCAACCCACGCCTTTCCCTTTCCTTTCCCCTTGCCCTTGGCGGCTGCCGCTGCCGCCGCCGCTGTTGCAAGCGCCGCCGCCGCTGCTGCTGCTGCCGCCGCCGATGATGCCGTCGGTTGTCGCGGGGGTGGCCCTACCGACGCAATCACGGCAACCTCATCGTCATCATCCCCATCATCATCACAATCCTCCTCGTCGTCGTCCTCATCGAAATCCCCGTCCTCCTCCTCCTCCTCCCCTTCTTGGTCACTGTCGTCGACGGTGATAGCCGGCACGGCGCGGGGG
>JAYJME010004784.1:0-10633 GCA_036873775.1 Costaria costata
AGACGGAGCATTCAGGGGGGGGGGGGGGAATTGGCCATCGTTTGTTATATCCCTCCGTCAGATAGTGAAACAAACGACAAAACAAAAAAGAAAACAATAGTCGATAGTTACGCGTGCTAAGGCAGGGGGTATATGTAGCGCTTAACCTTGACGACGATTCTCGTTTGAAGACTTTTACGACATATTGATACCTCACCCCAACACATACCTCGAAAAACCGAACCCGTGCAATGAGATGAACCGAAACCGTGCAAGGGCTGGGTAATTTATAATTATAGTATTGTTAAAACATACACACGATATTCCTACGATAATCGGGTAGGTTGCCTCCTTTCGAAGAGCCCTTCAGTCGCAAATCGGTTATTTTGGGGCAAAGCGTGCTACCTGCAACGTAGCAGGTGGCGCTAGCACCCCCGGCATTGCCGTGTGCACTTCGCACATATGCTGGCGGTGCGGATATTTCTGGCTATAACTGCTTTGTTGTTTCTGACGGACGCCGCGGCTTAGGAAGTTATACACCCCGCCCAAGAACCAACACCGGGGAACAAAACGCTTTGGCCTGGGCAGTACCATTAAACAATCGTTGGATTGTAACAATATTGTATACCTGGTAAGTCCTACCTTGAGGAGGCACGTTACTCAGAACCTGTTTCGCTCAAACGTGCCACAGCTAACGTAACCCGCGTCTGACGTGCGAAACGTGCACACCGCGACGTCTCCTAGCTGAAACTATTACTGCTGTGCCACGTTTATCATCCCCGGTTGTCGGGCGATTGTATATGCGGCTACCTCTCCCGGAGAAGTGCGCCTTCAGATGATGAAGTGGTTTAGCGTATCACGCTGAAGTTGACAACTACCGCTCCGGAGCATTTCGCTTTTTGCATTGGCCCTGTGCCGCCACGACATGACGCGACATGACGAGGGGAGCCGCTAGAATGGATAGGGCTTTGTCGTCCCGCTGGTCCTTGATTTCTTGTGGGGATACTCGTTGCCATACCTGATACAAGTGCAATTGCGACGGGGGGTCGGAATAGGTAGGGTTAGTGAAATGCGAGGCAAACATGCCAACCTTTGCCATACACGCGTGGGCACCAAACCTAGTGTGGGTGGAGTATAGGCAACACCATGTAATCACATTGTTTGCGCCGGACTCAGTCTTCCCAGAGCAATACCGGATGGTAACACATACCCGCTGTCGTTGCTGCTGTAGTTGTTGTGGTAGCTGCTGCTGCTGCCGCCGCCGCTGCTTCCGCTGTTCTTGCCGTTGCCGTTGAAGTCCACATACATTTCCGGGATGGCGGGTTGGTCTTGCCAGGCCGGAAGCTCTTCTTCGACCTCTGCCTTGTAGTCTGGGTCAGGTTTAGCAATCGATTTCACCCTCTTCGCCCTCTTCGGGCCTAGGAGTCTGTCAGCGCTATCTTCGCCGACGAGGTCCACACCAAGCACCACCCCCTGGTCAGTTTCGGCGGGTAGGGGGGTGAACCGTTCATGAAAGGCACGGCGAATTCAATGTAAATTGTGCAAAGCGAAACATCTTTTACGTATATTGATGCCTCGTTTTAGCCACCTTCAAGACTAAGTTCTACTGTGCAGTTAGGACCATGCGCCACACTATCTGCTTTCGATCGAGTATGTAACCAAATGTGTGGGTCTTGACGTCAAGAATTATCGTCGTCCTTTCGTTTCATTGCACGAGCCGGGTATAAAGGGGCTCTATGGACGACCGAGAGTGCAGGTGAACACCGTGGGAGGGCAGCCATATTCAGAACAATTGTGACGCTAGGTTAGATGCCACAAATAGCTTGCACGGATGGCTAGTAGTTACCGCCACAATCTTTGGGCGCTGGTGGAAGCCATTAATGTTTCTGTATCGTTCGGCGCTACAACGGTTACAAAGTCTGGAAGATTTGGCTTACCCCGGCTCTACTCTAGTACTCATTGTTGTCGTACTCTGTGGCCCACGTATGTGACTATGGCGTCAACCACCATCCGACAATATGCAGCGTGTACTTCAACTCCATTAACTCTTAACCAGGTACACGAGGAAGAATAAACCCCTCGGACATACAGGACGTTCGCTTGTTACAACAATCCTGCCCACCTGTTCTAACTACGTACGGTTGACCTTCGACCTAGGTCGCACTCGGGACCTACCGCCTGTTCTCTAACGTTTTCAGTTTTCTCTGCCAATTATATGCTGCCTGAGAGCGCCCACCATTGACAAACCGACGACGACTAAGTGTTGTACCAAAATACATCAAGAAACGAGCACCAAACGCCGTGCCCACAGCCACCAGTGGTCTACCTGCAGACACCGTACGCACGACATCGTGGGAGCCGAAGAAAAAACAAAACAAAAAACGCATCCTCGGCAAACGATTGGCCCCAGTTGACATATCAACACTGCTGTGAGAGTAAAACTGGAGCACAGAGAGTATTGTGGAAAGGCGAAAACAATGTGATTTTGTTTCGGTGGGTTTTCTTCCTCCACTTGTAGCTGTTTAAGAGTGGCGCATGTGCTACTATTGTGCTGCATCGGGGTTGTAACCAGTGGCCGCGCACATGGAGCTGAAAGCATGGCAGGGCGCCCACCTGCGAACCCGGAGACCCTTTAACGCTTTCACTACCGCACAAACATATGTCGCACAAACTCAAAGTAGGTTTGTCCCCAAAAACCGTTCCTGGCTCGGAAGGGGTTAACCCAAACCAAATGACACTTCGTGTGTGACCTCAAACAAAAGCGATCTACACTTGGGCCTATATACTCAAAAACGGCGCAAATGACCCCAAACCAAGTTCCCCGACCGCGAAAAAGAAAGAAGCACATTTCATCAGTGACAAACAACACCCGGACGCATTCGGTGTCGGTGTATGCGGGACTGCGTAACGTTTCACTGCCCAGGTAGCACCCTATGCTGCTGGTGGGCTGGTATAAAACACCCTACTAGGAAGTATTATCTTTCAAAACCAACGATAAACGGGCGCAAACCTTGGAAAACAAATACAGGTACAAGAAAAGATCACGATTAACCCACCACCGTAGATGTGGTCGCTTTGCAGAGGGAAAACATAGGAAACACATCAAGGGAAAATACGCATGCCCAAAATTCGAAAGATACACAGAACAGACGATGTGTTGATGTGGTCCTGCTCAAGATTGCCGCGGTTTTACGGCTCTCACCATCCCTCAGACACAACTCATGGCAAGGCCGTGCGTCACGGTGCGTCCTACCTAAGCCAGGGCCTCTAAGCAATGGTATCGCGGCTTGTCGTGATAAGCGACCCTATACTCTAGCCGCATACTGGATGTTTTACCGGATCAGTATTTAGCATCACAGATACGTCACAGGTTGAATCAGTACGCTATCGCTTCGATACCGAGGACGCGTGCATATTGTATAAACATACATTTTGTACATACTTTCGTAGTGCGTCGCGCGCAGTAGCGTGATAAGCTGTCGTTCGAATAGCAGTTTTGTTTTTCATATTGTTGAAACTAGTTCGTTAAGAACGTGGCATAAGTTATTCAGGCTTTATGTGCCGTCAACCCCCAAGAGCCCGACACGAGTTATCGGTTTTACCCAACGTCGTTACCAGTAAGACGGTGCCGCATGTTTTGTTAGCAGGACATTGATCAGCATCGCAAAATCTCTCTCAATGCCTTCGTAGTCTCGTCACCGTCCCCATTTTGATACCCCTTTAAAATTGGCACCAGTGATGTTGGGGCGCCGTCTTTCCGCCTGCCCCGCGGACCCAAGGCGTATTGATCCTGTGGGCTAGCAATAATGGGGTGATAGCCACTCGTTGGTTGAATGTCTGGCGTAACCAGCAGGTCTCTACCACACATCACATGAGACGCAAGCTATATAGTCATACCCACTAGACAACGCGATCACGTGACTTTGTGGTCTACTTGATACTGGAGTGCTACACCGAATACAACAAAACAACTCACTACTGTATATCGCGTCGCCACGAAAATACCTAATCAACCCAGGAAGAACATAGAGATTCAAAACACCTTTACGAGTATACGACTGAGTGAGATTATGGTGTCGCCCGCACAGTACGCATCAACTATGATTCACGCCGTCGAAAGACAAGTACGGCCAATAGGAATAAACACGAACGCATTGAACTTGGCTCGAGCAAATACGTTTCCCATACTCGTATTTACGGGGGACCATAGTAAATAGGACCAAATATTGATAGCAAAAATAGGGAAATACATAGGTTTTGGTGTCTACAGTAGGTCCTATTGTGTCTACAGTAGGTACTATTAACTATTGTCCCAATATTGTCATCAAAAACAGGGAAATATATAGGTTCTGGTGTCTACAGTAGGTCCTATTGAGTCCACAGTAGGTCCTATTGACTATGGTCCCCCGTAATAGTACTGTTGGGTTGTAGATGGATGGTCCAAGCAGTGCATACCACCAGAGCGATCTTAAGTATAGTCCGCTCGTGCGTCCACACGAAAACACTACACTACGTAAACAAGCAATGGCCACACCTGAACGTGTCTCCTGTTGAAGGTCGCTTTCATGGTCGCCCAGCTATTCCATCCGATGGACAACATGAAAAACACGTGGACCAATATGAGGAGCACCGAATAGATAGCGCTGCCGCGGGAGTTCTCATCTGCCAGCTCCACTTGGATGATCAGCGCCAAGAAATTCGTGAAGAAGATGACCAGGCACCCCTACTTCCACGTGCACAGAGGAGCGAATGGCAACCCGTCGGGAGCAGGGGAGTGGGGCACAGTGGACAGTGACAAAAACTGTTTTCCGATGCTAAATGATTGGTGTACTTGTGGCCGAAGTCATCAATACTATAATACTAAATGCACCTAAGACAATGTATAGCGAGTGCACACATGTGAAAAAAACAGCCATTGGGTTATTTTTTGTGCTGTACGGGACACCTGGCAATAACAAGGGGCCATGCTGGCACAGCCTACGTTTTTATTTGCGAAAAGGTGTGTTCTAACCTAGCTCCAACAACAGCGTCGGGAGTGATTTGGTGGCACCCTGTACTGTACCCTGGTAGTACAGTTTCGTTCCTGGTCTCTTCTCTTCTCCCAATCGGCTACTTATGGTTTGGCGTATCGCAGCAGGCGCTGCTTGCCAACGTCATAGACGACGGAGACATCGTACACGTAAGCACCCAAAACGAAAGAACGGGCCGAGTGGTGTACGACATGGGACGCGTGGTACGATAGAGGCAAAACGTTTGGGCATTTTTCTTTCTGAATGACGATGCTCCTTAGCACAACCTCGGCGAGGGTGTTCCTCTTGGTTTGCGATCTGATTCGCTTGTATTCCTAGCTTATGGGTTTGTTGATAGTGTTTCACTTTTCGTTTACTCAAATTCAGTTTGTGGGTGAAAAACATGGCTCCTAAAGTGGGGAGCCCAGAAAAAAACTGGTGTATCTCTATCGTAGCCTGTGAAATGGAGACACACAACATATGGACTCCCACGTTTACCGGCGGTAGCAACTGCCTGCCTGAATCGACTGGGTGCAACACTACTGATACATATCGGCTGCAAATTGTGCTGTGGCGTGCTCGCGGAGAAAGCAAGTCACTCACACCTCCACACTGACACTCCTGTACTCGACAGTAGCCCGGGGCCAGCATCGGTGTAACACCCGGCTTGGTGGATGGATCCACATCAATAACAGAGAGAGAAACAGAGTGTCAATACGTGCGTCGTAGTCGGCGACGTTCCCAATAACTGTTACATGTTGTAGTTCACGCAAGAACATGCATGCCTCCGTGTCAGTCCTAAATCCGTGAATACGCCAGAGGAAGGTCCCCAGACGCCACAGTACACTCTATTCATATTCCATAATCCTGTTGTTGCTGCAGCTAGGTCTACTGCTTGATTGGGTGGGGGGTTTGACTCTAAGCTTCTTTAGTGTCGCAGACCATATTAGGCCGCTCTAACCACAGTGCTTTCGCGTGCCATGAGGTATTAACCGATTGTGCCTGACCGACGTTTGGCGTATATCTCACCGTGCGATATAGCTGAATTTCCAAGCTGTCGATATGAGGCCTTTGAAGCTCGAATGCCAACAGGCTGTCCGAGTACGGAAATGCATCACGAAGAAACCCCACGGGAAGCGGCGACAGCAGCAGGAGCAAGAGAGCAACGTCACAAAAATCATTATTCAAACAACGACATCAATCATCGCCCACTTATATGTTTTCGATGTCGATCCATCAGTTTTGCCGTCTATAGTCGGTTGCGCGTGAAACTGTTGACGCCGTTTCTCCGTTGGTGATTTTGGTCCTGATAGATCGGATGGGGTGAGCCAATGGCCGGACGCCATCCGCAGCTCTACCACATTATATCACGAGCCCATCTTGAACTCTATGAAACATCTACGATGTGACAAATAGGAAGCCCACGTCCGACACGCTCCTTCTTGTGCCACATGTGATACATTCAAATATGTCGTCACCATAGATTGATTGAATCCACCTGTGTCTGTCCCGGTGCGCGAGCAAGGCGTGAAATGTAACCAGGACGATCGGATCACCCTTGCGAAATAGTTCGACATCTCGTATTGCAAGGCATTGGCGGAGGTGGCCACCGTAAACGGTCCAGCCGGGTATCAGCAGGCCCACAAGAGTTCTTCTGGACACCGGGTCCATAGCAACAGTACAGTATTGGCCCACCAATGAGAATCATCTATGAGTAACCCGAGCAAGGCATGCAATCGTATGGTGACACGAGCCTTGAACAACCTTGTACCAAGACCATTGTGTATCATTTAGTTTTTGCGCTCCCCACTGAACCCCGTTTCTTACTCTGAATTTCATAGCGTCCCCCCAAAGGTGGGTCTAACGTTCCTATTGGGAATTTTCTTGATCATGGGCTTATACTGTACCTCTGCTTTCCCCTAACAAAGACCTGGGGGTGGTGATGCTTTTTTACGTTGCTTTCTTATTTGTTTAGCTTGCCTCGCGGGAACGTCCTGATTGTTTGACATTTTACTAAAGGAATGTAACGCGCACGTTAATTCCCCATCATCATCAACCCCTGATGGGTATCAACCGAGGTTGGCGAGGGCGACGTATGTTTCTCTTTCGTGTTTTGCCTATGCGTCGGCGACGAGATACACCAGGCTTCGTGAAGTCCCCAGGCATTCGAGAAACGTACGCAAGGCGTATGGCGCAGGACAAACACTTGAATATATCCAACCCCTTTGTCCAGAACCTCTACATTCACATAAACGGGCGGGGCTTGGGTTAAAGATCTTCGTAATAAAAATTATGTTTTCCTTGAGGTGTTTTTCTTGCGGTAAGACCACCAGCAATGTTCTCTCTTCTTCGCCGCCGCACCTGAGGAACGCGAATATACAGCCGTAGGCCACTTGCCCCGATGTGTTAGGCACGAAGACGAGCAGGCCCGTTAGCAGCAGACGCCTCATACACTCGAACACCTGTCGCAAAAAATGAATTCAGAACAACCCACGCAAAGCGGATCGTGATAGTGCAACAAAGCGGACAATCGTGAATCATATCGAAGAGTCGTCTGCAGAGAGAAGTCGTCGGTCGTAGTGCAGTAATAGCGGGGAACTCCATTATGTAAATATACAAGGGGTTGGAGGCGGCACCTCCCGGTGGAGGGGCCAGATGAACAGTTAATGTGTTCATAGGCGTTTCAAAGATGCTCTCAGTAGTGTTAAAATAATCCAGGAGAAAACTCGGGAGTAGCGTCGAGGCGTCGCTACTCTTCATACTGCGAGTACATGCGATATTTCAGGGTGCTGTACAGTAGATACAGCCTTCGCTCCAAGCACTTCGGGGCGGTGATGTTGTGGATACTGCCCGTTTAAGTTGACGATTTGTGAGCGCTGCCAGTACCGGCAGCTAATGCTATGATCTCTTACTGCGGGTAATCACAGTAAGAAAATATCTCAAACATTCGGTATATTCGGTATATGGGATGTACGGGGAGCCTCGGCACACCGTGCTGACGCGTGCTACGATAGAGGTTGCATTTTTCGGCTTTTTGGTTTCTGGATAATGGGTTTACTTAACCCAAAATCGTCCGAATGTCATTCTTGCTTATCAATATGATTTCTTGTAATGCCTAGCCCGTGGGTTTTCTCATCGGTCTGCCCTTCCAGTTTACTCAAAAACTTTTCGGGTGTGATACGGAGCTCTTAACGTTCAGAGCCCCAGAAAAAACATCATGGAACAACACCTCTATCGTAGCATGGGTCTGCTGATAAGTTAATCTATATGTTCCGCATAAAGCAATCACAGATGCTCTCAGAGGCACGGTGTTGGAGAACCTTGCCTTCACAGGAGAGAAAAAATGGAGGCACGAAAGGGTTGGTGGCATGTCATACAGGGTTCGATACAACTCTACACGAGATATACGTGGTTGAGTGAATCTTCGTACTACTTGACACGTACTCGCTTATCGGATCAAACGTTGAACGTTGGGGTTTCTTGCTCCGGATGTTGGGATACAGCAGCTGGCAACTGCAATGAGTGACACTGCCGCGTTATTAAGAAATTACATAATATAGTAGTCTAGCAGCTAACTGCCAGCAGCCCTTGCCGCTCTGGTATCGAGCATTCCCCGAAGTCGCGCCCAGTCTGCCTAGGCAGGTGCTTTCCGGAGCTATACTCCTGCTATTCTATCCGTGCACAGACAGCAGCAGAGGCCTGTTCGAAATATTCAAGCACTCTAATTGTACGCCTTCTCGCTGCCGACGAGCGCGGAAGAACCCTCATATATACCCAGAAAGGCTCATATTGCGTAGGCACAGCTCGGGGGACCGCGTACGTGCTGCGGTAGGTGTGTTCGTGGCATGGCATTCAGGCGGTAACCCGACCGTTTCATCCCACTCAACCCAATGGCAAGCAGCAGAGGACGTTTTGGTGCCTTCGAAATCTGCCAGCACGAGCCTGTTCACTACTCAGCAACACGTAGGGGACCCTTGGGTACATCCTAACCAGTTAAACGAACGCAGGAAGAACTTTTGAAGGTCCACACGTGGTGCGATTGGTTTGTTTGTTAAATGGGCTGAATTAAGCTTACTTGTACACGGTCAAACTTTCAATTGGAGGTGAGTGTGTCCACCCCTTTCCAAGAGAGCTGTCTGTAGGGATTCCGTGAGGTCCCTGGCACAGAAGCCGAAACTATAACAGACCAAATCAGTCCCGACATCAAATTTGTCTCTCGACGCACATCTCCAGGAAAGGGTTTGGTTGCCATCGACCAAGAGCCAGCGGGTCCATGACCCGATTACCCCAACCTATCGATCGTTTCTGTTGCTGCGATACTGCTGTGTGTACCTCGTATCGCGTAGAGACCTCGCCTGCATTTTGTCCACTCCTGAACTACTTTGATAATTCTTCAAAGAGATGACCACCACCGTCGCCACCGCTGTCAGCATTAGTACGCCCGCAAGAGTAGCAGCAGCTTCGATGATGGTACATGCGAACTTATGCCGCTGCCCTTAGTGTTCGCGACGAATTGGATCGCTCGCTGATAACGCGTCCTATGTCGCTTATACTTGTTACAAGGATCGATCGATATTAATCCGTAATGCATGCGTATGATATCCTTCAGGACGGTGAGTGCTCATAACACGGAGCACTCCGAGATGCAAGTTTTGTTTTTGTGCTGCGTACAGTAGCCACTCTAAGAAGGTCCACTTCAAGCCAACTGCGCGTACCTCGAAGTAGTAGCGCTTGGGGTAGTAGGCACCCCAGAGGAAGGACGTCGGCGCGACGGTTTCATCGTCCGCGCGTTGGTTGATCTTCTCTTGCTGAACCGCGACATTGGGAAGAAGCGCCAGGCGCGACGAACGTCGAGGGTGTCAGCGCAAGCGCAAAAACAATAGCACTCCTTCCTTTTATTGGGTGGGGGCCGGAATCGCGCCTGGTTACTCGTCGTCAGAATTATTGAATTATCCGCAAGATTCTTCTTTGTGCTTAATGACCTACAGCATGACTAAAAATACTGTGCTATCCGTTGAACTGCTAACTAACTACCCTGCGCAGGAAAAGCCATATTTCATAACTCCCATCCCCCTTCGGAACGACGTGTTTGCTGTTCATCGTATTGGATCATCGGCGGGTCCCCGTGTGTGGTCTTACGGGCCTACTCAAACGTGCAACCAACTTGTGGGAACCCGGCGAGAAATGCGTTATAGCGACGCGCGCGAGGCGCTCATGTATTGCCACAACTCATTACACGACCCAACGTAAGCCATTGTAGCACTTGTGTAGTATCGGGTGCTTGGTATACGGTATACCTACAGCAGATCGGCTCGATACGAAGGTTATTCCCTGAACGATCGGCTATACCTATTAAGTGTCCAACCAAGGGTTTAACCATTCGGTTGAAGGACACTTCCCAATAACTTAGTATTCATCACCACCCGGGTACGAACGGGATCACCTTGATGATCCGTAAGTTTATTAGTTGCAGGAGGAAGCTCCCGGAATCAACGTCTCCCCTGTGTATAGAGCCCGTCAACACTTGAGATTTATGTCTGTGCTAATGCCGGTTTCCTCACCACAACGTACTGTGCCCCTCTCGAATCCTTCAAGCTCTTGTCGCTCGGGGGGTTAATTGCAGACCTCTGGCGCACAAGCAGGTA
>JAYJME010004785.1:0-10633 GCA_036873775.1 Costaria costata
ATGTTTGGTTTACGGTGTTCAAATTTTTAAAAAAAAACTTAAAGAAAGAAATTTGGGCTAAAAAAAAAAAAAAAAACCCAATGAGTGAGGTCTTCGTAATGGCTTATAGAACACGTGTGCAAAATTTCACGGCCTAACTCGAAAAAACCACGTAAACTTTTGCCGGGGAACAAATTTCTGTCCTTCAACTTGAACCAGCCTGTATAAGGCTACGTATCAATAAGGAATGCTCTATCGTAGCAAGTGTCAATTTCCCCGGTAAAAGTCCAAGATTACTATTAATGCCACCGCGCCTGACACTTGGGCTTTAACTTTGCACCTCGCCTGCAACATGACGCATACCCATCTGGCTTCGTGGTTCCACAGAGAGCTGAACCTGGTCAAGGGTAAAGGTGCTCTGGACTCCGCGGGTGTGAAAGCTATAGTGTCCACCAACGTTCCCTTCGGAACTCTGCAGGTGATACTACACCAACTCTGTGCTGTAGGTGATATTTCAACTCTGCGGGTGATCTTCCGTGATGCCCACGGACTGCTCTGTGGCGAATTAGAATAACACCGGTAGTCTATTTTCGGAACTGTGCAGGTAACCATACGTGATGCCCCACTGACTATACCCTAGCGGACGAGAATATTCAATTTTCGGAACTCTGGAGGTGATCTTACATGATGGCCCACTACTATTACGGCGGAATACAGTAATCAGTACCTAATGTGATGTGTAAAAAAACGGTAATATATGGTTTTTAGTGTCGACAGTGGGTTCTGATTAGTATCCCTCCCCGTAATAACTACTCTGAAGCGAAGGACCAAAAACCATTTCTATAATAAGCGTAGTCCCTGGTGTCAGCGCTTGGTCTAACCCCTTTAGCCTTTAGGACTGTTAAGAGAGCACTCCCGTTTCGGACACAAATAACTTACGATTTAGACTTACACGTGTTTCTGTACAGTGCACCAATAGAAAAAGAGCTAACTTTTTTTATTACTGCACTATCATAAAAAGCTTATTAATAGCTTCTTTTCCAAACTCTGGACGCGTGCTACAATGGGCGTACGAAGAACATTATAGCCAAACTATCGCTGGGAACTGACCGGGAGGTCCTCACCGGAGGACCTATCATACCCAATAGTGCCGTAAGTTGTTTTACAATATTGCCGGTGGCATAGCTACCATACCCAATATCGTCGGAATGCTCTAACTTGTTTCACAATAGTGCCGGTGGCATAGCTAACATACCCAATATAGTCGAAATGCCGTAACATGTTTCGCAATAGTGCCGGTGGCATAGCTATCAATAGTCAGTTTTTGGGTGAGTTATAGAGCAGGAGGCCCAGAAAACTTACATGCATTGCTACCGTCCCTTCGTCCCACCCCCCCCTCCCTTCTCCCTTCTCTAGGTTGCGGACAAGGTGAAGATGTTATTTGCCGGGACCGCGCAGCCAGGAATGCCGGGGGCAATCCGCGCCTATCCGATCGGTCAGGGGGCGCCCGCCGGATCGGCCGCGGGGACCGGGAGCGGCGGGGGTGCCGGGGCCGGCGGTCATGGCGGAGGGGGGGGGGGCAGGGGGGGAGAACTCAATGGGGATTTCCAAGAGTATGGATGCTTGTCTCTGGCGGTGTCGTGCATGGCCTTGAATCACGACGGAAGCTTGTTGTTTGTTGGCGGGGATGATGGCGTTCTGGCGATGTACTGCGTCGCTGATGACGCCAAAGATGCAGAGAAGAAGGTGCGCGTGTGCGGTGCTTTTTCCGGCCTGTTGTTGTGGGAAGCGGGGCGTCGGATCCTTTTACTACTGCGGTTGTACTGGGTACCGGTACCTATACTTGAGTCTAACCCCAGCTGCTTTGTCCCCAGAAGAAGGCATGTGCGGTGCTTTTTTGCCAGCCTGTGTTGTGGGAAGCGTGGCACCTGAGAGTGGGCGTTAGCTCCTTTACTACCGCAATTTACAGAAAACTGTATCTGACTCTAATTCCAAGTAGTTTTCCCCCCACAATGGGACTGCTGTCTTAACAGTCCTAAACGAGTTAAGGGGTAATTTATTTTTGCTATGCATTAGTGGACGGAAACCGCTTCTGCTGGGAAAAGAACATTAGCCGATCTCAGCGGTTGAAACCGAGGCTGACATGGACGATTTCGAAGAGCTGTTTGAACCCCGCTGCTGTTGTCGGCATTTGAGCTGCGCTGATAGATACCGTTAAGCGCGACCGGTTTGCTTGCAAGTTTATCGATCGCGGATACTGGGCGTGTGTCACCGTCCGTCGTTGCCACAGTTTGTGCTCTGCCACAGTTACTAACCCACGATGGACACGAAAATCTCTATATATACACAAAGTACCTACTTTCCAACACCATATTACTAATAGTGTACATACGTTCTGATTATTATGTCCCCCCGTACTACTTACTACCAGGTATATAATAGTGCAGAACTACAGCAGTACACCAGGTGGGGTAGGCATGCGTTGGCGCGTTGTACGGTGTTTTAGCTATGACGCACCCGGGTGACCCCCCGCTTTGAGCATTCACAACAACCAGCGGCAGACACGCCCCCCAGCGTTTATTCCGCCTTGGGGGTGGATCCATGCTAGAGCAGCAGCAGCAGCAGAAGCGGGGTTGTCCCGCGCAACAGACACGCGCTACGGTAGGGATAGCACTTAACCCTTTTAGTACTGGTGCAGTGTACAGAAATATATATTTGATTCTAATTCCAAGTAATATATCCCCAAAACAGGAGTGCTCTCTAACAGTCGTACCAGTCGTTCCAGTCCTAAAGGGCTTAGGTTAATCTACACCCCAGATTTCCGTGGTCAATTTTACTTGATATTGGTGTACCCCCCCTGTCTGCGTCTCGCAAATGGGTAGTGGGGATCAGGATTTTTTTTTTCGTTTGCTCCTGACCTATCGAATAATATTGTAAACTACACATCGCATCCAAAGGTAGCTAAGCTCCCCAGGAGAGGAGCCACGTCATTTTTTTTTTCTTTTTGCTCAAGGTGCAACTCCTACCTTAACACCAAAACTAAAATCCGACACCACACGATACTTTTTTTGTCCTCCTAGACAAGGAGGGGGTCTCTAAAACCAAGTGAAAAAAATGGAAAAATGTGAAAAAAAATCGTAATTCGTCCCGTGATCACGACGCTCCGAAAACTTTTTTAATTCTGACCTTTTTAGGAGTGTGGTGTCGTGTTCTCTCTTTTTTTTTTGTACGTCTCAGTAACGATGTTTTGGTCTTGGATTGTATTATTCTCAGGCGAGAGAACGGGATGCTGTAGAGTATATGGAGGAGATCCTGGTCACGAGGACGGACATCAAGGTGCAGGCGAAGCAGATGGAGGGGCTGAAGAACGCCGTGGACGAGTTGGTGCTGAACAACGACTACCAGCTTCGCCTCAAGGACATGAACTACAAGGAGAAGGTAGGCGCGAGTATGATATATATCGCGCGCTTAACTCTTATTATTGGGAAACATTAGAGCCGTGAGTTGGGTGACTAAAAGTCGCCAGATAGGTATTAGTTGGCTTGGTGTTATAGTTGGTTGCAGCTGTGCCAACTATCCGACTATTTTGGTTTCCTTGTTTATGGAAGGCTTCTTTGCTACAGGGTGCGCATTTCCCCGTGATACCACTCGCTCACAGAGGGAAAGAGAGCTGAGGTGTCTACAAAAACTCGGGGCGCATCGAAACCCACATCGCCATCGGCGGTGCCGACGGCAGTGCCGAAGGCCATTGGCGAGACTCTTTTGCATGTAGAATTCATCCAAATAGCGCCAGCCGACTAGTCAACTAATAACTAGCCGGGAAGTCCAGTCAGCTCACCGCCCTAGGAAACATAGTCATTATTTTTGTATGTGTCGTGAAGAAATAGGGGCATACTAAGTACTACTTCGTGAGTTCTGATTACTTTTGTTTTTGGGATTACTAGATGCTCTTAACCCCTTCAAAACTGCACTCCCATTTTGGGGACATATCACTTGGAATTAGACTCGGGATATATGTTGAAGTACAGTGCGATACTCAAAGGGTTAAGAAGTAGCTCTGCCGTGGTCATGATCAGAAACACTGCCTTCGGCTGTAGAGGCTCTTGCCACAACTTCGGACAACTTCGCCAGTGCTGAAGACGGACACAGAGGGGCGCCTGCTCTCAAGAAATTCGGTCGTGAGAAATTGAAGCTTGTTTTCTCACGATAAACGAAGAAACTGGAGCGAAGAAAGCGGTGCTCAAGGTCGGGTGCCGTACTACCTCCCTTATACTAACTAATGACAGCCTGTGCTAGCCTGTGTTCAATCAATGCCAATGCTGGCAACAAAACAGTAAATTGAACCTCAACGCCATCTTGACGATTCTTACCAGCGGGCGCCTTCTGTGCCCCTGTTGACTTCGGGTTGTTGTTTTTTTTGCGTTTCGTGTCGTAAAGTGCGTCATTTTCTTTCCCTACAGCGCAAAGTCGCACGGATGTATTGTAGAGGTGACGCGCTAATGAAATATGTAACTGGACGGACGGTCTTCTAGCGGCTGCTCTAACGGTTTAGATTGCTGCATACGTCGGACAGATCACGATCTAGATCATCTAGATGATCTAGATCATCTAGATCTTAACCTGCCGTTATGATATGTTGTGCTGGGTCTGTATGGTACAGATCCAGCACAGTGTGCTACATCATGCAGAGTATACGGCTCCCACCCGGCAACATGAGCCAGATTACGCAGATGAGGGATCTCTCTACCCTGAAAGATCTAGATCATCATCTAGATCAAGGTGTGGAGATCGATGATCTGCCCGGTGTGTGAATACTGGTTGCAGCTCAAAGACATACGTATCCTACCTGATAGAAAGAACCACATGCAGAACTGCATCACAGTACCGAGGTATAGTGTCGAGAGCTGCGAGCTCAACAAAATATTACCAGGTATTGTTTTATTGTACTTTTTCCCTGAGGTATTCTTCCACCCCAGAGTTATTGGGGCCTGTCCTGTGACCATAGACTTGATCTTGGCGATGAGCTAATGTGAGAACAACAAGAAGACCAACAAATATGACAGTTTTGTTGCTGCTTCTCTAGGTCACGGCTTCCTTTTGTCCGTGTCTGGCACCCTACCATCCTTACCTGCCGCGTCAACGCGGACGAACCAGACTCGAGAGGTGACAGACAAGTTCACGGTGGAAGTCGAAATGGACCATCGCTGCTACGAAGAGCTGCTCAATGAACGGAAGAACATGGAGTTGACCTACGAGGAGAGGATTGCGCACCTGCAGGATCAACATACCGAGGTTCGCGCCTCCCCCTATTTTTTTCGTATTTAACGCCTGCCTACCGTAGATAGATGTACTCCAAATTTTGGTGGATTTTTTGTGCCCTTTTTTGCCCACCGCGGTAGCCGATACCACCGGCATCCACCTGGTCCTACCATATTCCAGGTAACACACAAGTTAGCACACCCCCTGGGGTGGGATGAATTTTAGAGATTCAATGTACTGCGTGTGGTGCTATTACGGGAGAACAAACAGTAGTGTCCACAACCATTTTTATTTCATTTTATTTTTTGACCATCCCATTTATTATCTTCGCCCTTCTTTTCTTGCTCGCTCATAGTCGTAGCTCAGATAATCTAATGGTCACATCACCACACAGCAGGACCTTCTCCCCCCTCCCCACTACGGTATGTACGCGCCTTGCATTTTTATCGCGAGAAGGGTTCAGCACTTTCTTGCCTCGTCGACTCGCGTCGAATTTTTATCATTGAAAATAAGGGTATATATATACCAGGTACTTCGTAGTAGGTTTATATGATATATATAGGCTTTTTTGTCTGTCGTGGGTTCTGATTACAAAGGTTCCCCTCCCCGTAAATACCATGCGTCTAATGAGCTTTTACTCGTGCCGGCCACCAGTTAAGTACAGCTGTCATCTTGATGTTTCCCTTGCTCGTGCTGCGATGTCATTGTTCCACGGTCTAGGAAAGGAACGGGCTTGGCGACCCTCAGCACAAGGACGAAACTATCGCTGAGATGCCGACTTGTTGTGATGTTCTGCGTGTGTCGATACTACCATGCATCTAACAAGCGTTTACCCGTGCCAACCACAAGTTTAAGTACAAAAAGCTGTTGCCTTGCTGTTCCGCTTGCTCTTGTTTTGATGTGACGTGATTCTTCCACAATCTAGGAAAGGACCGGGCTGGAGAGTCAGCACAAGAACAAAATTAACGCCGAGATCCACCGGTATCAGGCCATGGTGCACGAAAAGGAAGAGCTTAGCAGAAAATGGGACGAAGAGGCAAGAAAAGCGAAAAAAAAATGCAGAAGAGACGTTCTACGATAGGGGCAGTATAGGGTAGCACTTTTTTGGCAAAATTCTTTCCGACTGACCCCGAGGAATATCCCAACGTCGTTGGAAATAATGTGATACTTATATTATAAGTACAGGTATGATATGTCTTGTACGATGTTCTTGGCAAAGTACTTCTTTTTTTCTTATTATTTTTTCCCATCCCATTTGTATATTTGTCGTTCTACTCCAGCTTCCTCCGACAGTGGTAGTAACTCAGATCCGGGGTCACAAAGCAAGCACTTCTCTCTACTCCCCACTACGGTACGTGCCTTGCATTTTTTATCGCAAGAAGAGTTCATTCAGCTTTTTCTTCCCTCGTCGACTCGCGTCGATGCTCTTCGTAACATACTTAGTCCATGGGATTGTTCGTCGCGTTGCACTTTCACTTGCTTGGGCGAGGTATGGAGGTCCTCAAATCAGAACGAGCCTCGGAAACATAACATTGTAGCTACAGTGTATTGTATTCCCATAGCTACTGTAGCATGCATGCGATGGAGCCGTTACTGGTCAGGATAAGCGATCTCAATGTTTGACGGAAGATGTACGTTACACCGTGTTATACACCATTTCGTCTGGAGGGCTACAACAGGTCGGGCGTTTCCTTGCTGTTACCAGTTGACCCATGCTACGATGGTTGAGGTGTTGTTCCATGATGTTTTTTCTGAGGCTCTTCACTGTAGGAGCTCCATGTCACACCCGAAAACTGTTTTTGAGTAACATGGAAGGGCAGCCGGTGAGCGAAACCATGGACTAGGCATATAAGCAAATCGTATTGCCAAACAAGAATGACATTCGGATGATTTTGGGTTAAGGAGCCCCGTTATTCAGAAACAAAAAAAGCCCTCTATCGTAGCACGCGTCAGTTATCGTGCGATTTGGACAGTGCCTAACACTTCAGAATGTTGAAGCCCAATGAGATGTACCAGTTGCCGTGCGACTTAGCTCCTTGATTTAACAATAGCCCCAGGTATAGTGTAAATACACCGCCCTAAACGAGGGGGGGGGGGAAGGAGGGAAATCAAATCGATAACGTCTCGAGTTGTTATCACTTAGTATTTGTTTTTATAGGATACGGTTACAGTGTAAGTACACCAGACCAGAAGGGGGGAGAGGGATGAAATCAATGAACTGATGTCTTGAGTTAGTATGAATTAAATCATATTTTACTTTTATTATTATGCTTGCCGTCCGACAATGTACAGCATGACCTTCAACGTTGATCACTCAAAACATTCCCGAAAGAAGAAATCCTCGGAACCAAAAGGAAACCTACGCACCAAGTCTACCTCCCTTCTGTGTCAACTTTCGACTCGAGCTTTGTCTACTCTGAATGGTAATTAATTGGTTTAGTTCAGGAGACAACATAGACCGTGTCCAATGCTTGAGAATATCGACGTCTCCTCTAACTGTTGTATTCTACCGTCTCGCCATATACGACGAAGCGAAACGTTCGACACCTCGGACAGATCATTATCTTCCTGACCCACATCACACAGATCAGAGGGTTGGGAGATGCTGTATGTGTAGATCATGCAGATCCTACAGATCATCACGCGGAAATGTGAACAGATCACACAGATCGTGCCAACCAAATCAGAGTACATTGTGCCTGCAAAGCCGGGCACACGCACAACAACAGGACCGCACCCTGCAGATCTCAATCTCAATCTCTAGATCTCTGTTGCGCAAGCATGCACAGATCATTCAGATCCTGTAAATCACCCCTTGGAGACTTGTACAGATGATGCAGATCCGTGAAAATGGTCTGTGTGATCTATCTGTGTATACAGTGATCTGACCCGTTACACGTGTGAAGCGTTCTATTATAACTCGACGGGTTTCCCACCCCCTTTTTTCCATCGACAGAACCAGAGCCTAGTGGATGCCCACACGGAAACACTACAGAAGGTCATCGAGGAATACGATAAGAAGGTGAGAGAAGCCATGCAGTAATTCCAGACCTCCACAGGGGCTCTTTTGGCGCTGTTGTGTTGACGCTTGGCCTCGCCTCAGCGGAAGCGATATCTTCCACTACATCCAATGCAATTTCTTCAGGAGTGCCGAAAGGCTCTTGTAGGCGTTTTTGAGGCGTGGCATGCTGGTTTCTTTTTATTCCCAAGCGGACGAAACAGCCTATTGCTGTGCTGATTTTGAAGGCGGAAAGATGCGACCGGTCAAGTAAGGCCGTTGCTCTCAACCCGGGCGTGAAACAGGGTGGAGTTGCTTGTATCCCACCATGTTAAACGTGTGTTAGGGGGGAAGGTACGATACTTCGTACATGTCTACCACATGCGTGCAAGTGATGCTCGATGTTGAGGTGGTGTTGGTGTTGACATGAACCTCTAGTCTTGGTGAGGGTGTAGGGGTTATGTAAAAGGCATCGTTGTCGATGCTGTCATCGATGTTGATACGATATAAGGTCTTGGTGATAGTGCTGAGGTTGTGTAGATAACGTCGATGTTCATGCTGACGTCAATGTTTGGGTGGGCGTAGATGTTGATTTGTCCGAGCAAGCACCTGAACCAAACCTCTCCTACCTCTCCTTGTATCTCTTTGTATCTATCCAAAAGGCAGTTAGGAGGCGTTTCGATTGTCTCTACTGCTACTGCCGTGGCTATTTAGAACTGATGCCCGCTCAGTCTTGAGCTTTCACAGCCACTTGCGTAAATTATCGTACGCCACGTCTGTTCTCGAAGGACTGCTGTACCTGGTATGCGATACCAGCGTTGGGAGCTACGCTTGGACGGAAATGCGAGGGAAACGATTCGTCCACACCGCTGTAGGTGGTTTAGGTGGTTGTTTCCCATGTATAATATACCGCGTGCCACGTCACATTAGCAAATGTGGGTCGATACAGGTCGATACGGTAATGTTTCCCCTCATACATGGCGTGCGTTCTGCAATGATAGGTAGAGGAAGAGCAGTCCCAGCAGAAGCAGCTGGCGCTGGAGAAGGATAAGATGGCCACCGCGTTTGACAATCTCAAGAACCTCGTAGAAGAGGACGCCGATACGGAGGCGGAATACGTCAAGGTAATGCGAGTCGCGTACCTGATAAGCGACGCAAGTACTCATGTTTGTGGTATTAATAGCTTGCTTTGGTTCCGCACGCCATCATCGTTTTCCACCCCCAGTTCACCCGCATCGGTATATTCTGCGTTCTACACCATCACCGTAAAGGAGCATCGCAAGGGCAAAAGATGGTGATACTTAACAGTGCTGTCAAGCGAGAAAATGGTCTCTAGTGCTAGTGCAGGCGTTTACGTCACTTAGGAAGGCAGACCGTGCTTTTGTTTCGCTTATTGATGCAACGGTTAGTGTGGCGTGCGAATTTTCTCCTTCGAAATAATTAAGTATGTCGCCCGTCGTCTCCACGCCGACGCCGATACTTTTACTGATGTCTGTAAGACTAAATGCATCCGAGCTACCAGGTACAATACCGGCCCGCAAATAAGAAAAAACAAAGCAACAACATTTGGCTCAGTTTTTGGGGGACGCTAAGAAACTTGAACCAAGAAATTATGCTCAGCTGCGAGCGCTCCACTAAATCTTATACAATAGCCTGGGCTCAAGGTTGCTCAAGGATGGTGTCACAACAAGGTTTCCAGGCTCGCTCAGATTAGGCGTGTCTTGTTGCCGGGCCCATACTGTACTCTGTTATTGCTGTTATTGCTGTTATTGCTGTTATTAAGTTCGGGCACAGTTTAACTAGTCCCGTGGCACCAACCATCCTATCCCGACCGCCTGCTTGACAGACAAAATTCATGGCGAAGCTAGCAGCGGAGCGAGAAGCTACCTTGAGACTCAAGGGGGAGAACGGCATTATGAAGAAGAAGTTCTCCAGGCTGAGCAAGTGAGGAGTCAAGGTTGGCGGTTGCAGCGAACACCTCGCTTGCCGCAGGCCTGTTGGCTTGTTTTTCTGTCGTAGCAATCACAACCCACGATGGACCCCACAAAAACATACTTGTATACAGTAGGTATCCCTTGTTAAGGGACCCCTTTTAAGGGAATACGATATACAAGGGACCTCCAATGCCGAACGCACTATTAATAGTAAAGGGCCCCTTAAAAGACGATAATACCTACTGTACTGTACCGGCATGCCCTGCTTGGTAAACACCATATTGCTATACGAAGGACAGTACTACTGTACAGTAATAGACTTGCTATGTGTTGAATTTTAGTTTTTCGTCCCATTTATTAGCTTCGCCCTTCTTTCTCTCTCCCTCCTACTACTACTACTACTACTACTACTACTACTACTACTACTACTACTACTACTGCTACTACTACTACTACTACTACT
>JAYJME010004786.1:0-10632 GCA_036873775.1 Costaria costata
ACTAAGAACAGCTTGTTGTGAGGCGGACTTCGGCACCTTGCACGTACTTTCTTGCGTAAGGATGACAGCGTCGAATTACTTGACAGGGGGGGGGGGGGGTGACGGGGTATTTCCCCCGAACTTGGTGCTAGAGTCGTATGCAAGGCGTTTTTGTCTGGGTGGGAACCATATGCCAAATCAATTGCTTGCAATGCGCCGTTGTCGGGGGGGTCGGGGGGGGTCTGATTTCACTCTGCTGCCAACGCTGAATCACTAAACCCCCCTTCAGACATGTCATTTTTATGCTGGTCCCGGAAGATGTTAGATTTCGTGATGTAGTTAGATATTAATGTCTACCCTCACAATACAGGGAACGTGATGAGGTCTAGTTGCAGTACGTCGATGGCAAGCGCTGCCTAGATCGTGAGCGTCTCTTCAAGGAGAACCACTACTTAGTACGCACCTCGTAGGTATACAAAGCGTCCCGCTACGAACATATGTTGCCTGATCATACTCAGGCGACCACGGCGCCGCGATGTTTTTGCTCGAACATGGCCGGTACAACTGCTATTATTTTCCCAGCGAATAACCTATGTCCGCAACAGCATGCATGCCTACATATCAGCAGTAAACCCGCGAGGATATCCGAGGATGGCCCAGCCGCCACATGTTCCTTTTTCCGCCGCTTGTCTAACGGTATGATCGCACGAGGGCAGACAACCTCGCTGTTTTTTAAGGCTCTTCCGACCGCTACCGCGTGCGGTTGAACTCCGTACAATGCTGGGTACACAACAGAGATACAAAACAAACACGCATTTACCGACCGACTCATGCAGTGAACGTAAGGTGTGATGTTCCACGGGATCCTTGTCCGTTCCCCCGTCCTATGACCCATGGCCATTTATTATAGGAAACCCGGAGAATAATATACCCACAGGATGAGCCCCTTACGAACACAAACTCCACGTTAAACCTGTGCTCACTCGCCGATCGGGCAAGGTTAATCAATCCCCTCACCATCCAGCCCTCCCCGTTCCCCGTCCTATGTATGATATATACCCACTTATTATAGCAAACCCAGGGATCTGCATACCCAGGATGAACCCTTGACGACCACAAACTTCACGTTAAACCTGTGCTGACTCGCCGATTGGGCGAGGACATTCAGTCCCATCACCGTCCAGCCCTCCCTGTTTCCGGTTCTATGATATACGCCCATTTATTATAGGAAACCCGGGGATGTATATGCCCAGGATGAACCCCTTACGATTACAGACTCCACGTTAAACCTGTGCTCATGCTCACCGATCGGGCAAGGGCATTCAGTCCCATCAGCCTTCCCCGTCCCCCGTCCTATCATAGATGCCCATTTATTGTATGTGAAACCCGGAGATGTGTATGCCCAGGGTCAACCTCTGACGACCACAATCTGCGCGTTAAACCTGCGCTCACTCACCTATCGGGCAAGAACATTCAGTCCCGTCGCCACCCAGCCCTTCCGTGGTGTTACCGCAGGAGACGCAGGAAGAGCCGTCTGAAAAAGCCGCGCTGGATGACCCCGAGCACGAGCTGCACGTGAATCCTGGGTCACAAAAAAAAAACGGGCGCAATGGTCAAAACGCGTGAACGGGTGGTCAAGTGCAACTTCGTCTCCTTAAAACGAAACGTTATTTACGTATAGTCACACCTTTATAACCCTATCCAGTCGCCTTATCAACGTCGTCATATTGTAAAGAATAATGGCCACACGGCTCCCATTAAATGGTGGAATACTTGGCGTATGCTTTGCTAGGTCAAAAGTGTGCGATATCAGTGCAGCCAGGCGGTGACTGCCGCCACGTTTGCTTTCTACGTGACAAAACTGCAACAGCCCCACAAAATGACGGAATGTAGCGTGCAGATACGAGAAAAAAAGGTACGGTGGACACTGCGGTGCGGTGTGTCCTGCAGTCTAGAGCGATTTGAGGTTATGACAACCGAAGACTGCAAGAAAAAACTGACGACAAAACAAATGCAAGTTATGAATCGACCGGCCACTGCTTGTTTGGGGGGAGGGTTAGCTTTTTCGTAATCGGATTGCAGTGCAACCACGCAAAGAGCTGCACCACACGGGCGTAGCATGGTGGTAGCATACATGAAACTGCTGCGCTCTCAAGTCTAGAGCTATTCGGCTGTCTTCCTGTGGTATACAGCGTCTAGAACAACGCTGAGATCTCGAACAAGTTAATCTTGCCGCATTGTTCTTGACGTCTCATCCAGAACGTTCCCTTTCAAGTGAAAACCGTCAAAGGCTATTATCTTATTACACCGCGTTTTTATCGTGGTGTGGAATTGTACCAGGAGAGTTTTGCTACCGCGTGTGCGGCCGAAGGGAGGGCAGGGGGGAGTATCCTTATCACAGCAGATCTGCTGTTCACTGCCGCTACTTCGATTAGAAGGGAGTACTTGTGCCGAATATTGACTATGTATAGGCTACCTAGCCAAAATTGTCGTTATCTGAGTGTTCCAAAAAGGTTAGTGCGCACTGTTGCATGGATGGTCAAGAAAGATGCCGCGGCCGAAAACCAAATACCAGTTCCTACTCAAGCTTGTGCTTGTGGTCCTGTGTACAGAAGCGCCTTGTTGTCTATTGCACACACTGTACCGGTACAGCCAGTAAATACCTCTCAGAATTTTTTCTTTCAAAATGTCCACGATGTCCTCTTCATACCGCGCGAGTCCAACAGTGAGAGAGCAAAACAGCAAAAGCCTATGTACATTTTCTGCGGAGAATCTACAGTAGTCCCACCCAGGATCTCAGAAACGGGAAAGATGAACTGACTCCGTACTGCGGTGGGGGTACCTAGCACTTGACAGATAATCGATTTTCACTAGAATGATCTAGATCGTTCAGACAAATAGGTTCCTGATCTGCATTATCTAGCTAATGAAACCGAGTGGGAGCCGTACAATCTGCATGACGTAGGACATGTTTCCCGCGGGCTGAGTCTGTCCTATACTGATCCTGCACGGCATCTCACAACGGCAAGTTAGGATCTAGATGATCTAGATGATCCAGATGATCTAGACGATCCAGGTGATCTAGGTGATCTAGGTGATCTAGATGATCTAGACCGTGATCTGTCCGACGTGTGGAACAGTCCCATGGCCTAGGAATATCACGAATACTACTGTAAAACACTAATAATACCACTGGCATTCCAATAATACTGGGCATTAGTTCCTCCGCTGAGGAGCCGCCCCGTCATTTTTCAGTGACATTTTGGCCAGAAATTGCCACCCTTACTCGTACCTATAGCATGCGTGAACTGAAAACTGTTGTATCATACCTGAGCAAGCTCCCGACTCAAGGGCTCCATCTGAGCAGGTCGCGGTTTGGATGATGTAGCCGTCGGCGCACGTGCAGGACAGGGCGTTGCCGTAGATGTCCAGGTTGGAGGTGTCCGGCACCTTGTTTGCGTTGTTGCCGGTTCCATCGCTGTTAAAAAGCCAGCCAGAAGTTCAAGGGGGGGTTAGAAACGTTGCGCACATCGGACCGACCATCGATTTCCGATTTCCACTTGCACTTCAGGATTTAGATATTTTAAGGCAGATACATTCCTGAGCCGCAGAATCTATTGCTCATACTGCTGGGTGGGAGCCGTATAATCTGCATGATCTGCGAAGGACATGTGTTTCCTGGATTGGACCTGTACTTCACAGATCCTGCACAACATATCTCAATTGGCAGGTCAGGATCTAGATGATCTAGATCATCGATGATCTGTCCGGCGTGAAAACGCTGTTGGGATCATCGTCCGGGGTGTTCGTTAGAAGGGCCAATATCGAATCCCAAAATGTAAACTTTGATATTAATAGCTATAATACGTACTAAAGAAGGTAAAAACGAGGAACACGTAAAGGCGAGTGAATGCGAGCTTCAAATGTACGGAGACAGCGCGTTGCTGTAGAGGTCTAGGATGGAGGTATCTGGCAACTTGTTCCCGTTGTTTCCGGCCCCATCGAGGGCTATCATGGCACCAGAAGCCCAGAGGGGGTCAAAAGTAGGGGTCACCACCCAGGGCGGCGGGGCTTGAACTCCATGCGTCGATTACTCCAACCCTTCTGCCACTATACTGCTACACTGAAACAATGACCTTGCACTAGCTCCAAGTAGTTTTGCTCCTAACAACGTGAGTGGGTGTGGTTTAATTAGCGGTTAAGGTGCACCATTATCCATTATGATGCTGTAAATCCATAAATGATGACAATTCATGTAGTAAGAGCATAGCCCTTTTTCTTCGAAATAAAAGCATTGTCTAAGGTTGGTGTCAGCATTCGACGAAGGCGAGCACCCGCGTCGTCATTGAAGGGAAATGGCATGATACAGCGACTTCAGCACCGTAAATGCATTGGTATTGTCTTCCGCGCCCCTCTTGCTTAAACCCTTTTACTACCGCAAAAAAAGGATCCCACACTATTTCCAAATAATGTAGTCCCCAAAAACTGTTTCCGGCTCTAAAGACGTTAATACGTACGATCGCTCTTGACCGGGAATATAAAAACCGTTTGATATTCTAATCAGAGATTCCAGGCTGGTATAATATATGTGTGCACCCTGGAACAACAGCGCAAGCAAGTGCTCCTTGTGAGGGAATACGGTCAAATACGAGGCAGCGACGCTACTTTGTCCTGTTGCCCGTGCTTTGAATTCGTGAGATCGGGGCGGTCCGCAATGGGAGATATCTGCGTACCACTCCACCCCGATTTGTAAGGAACGTTTCGGTATTCGTTTAACAAGCAAAAGGAGCTCCTTCAATTTTCGGACAGGGCGGTACCAGGTACTGGTATGATATGTGATACCAGGTACTCTAATACGGACCTGGTACGTAGGTAGCCGTTACATATATATTTTTCACTTTTTTCTGGGTGTTCCTGCTGCTTGTACAGTACCGGCCCGCTCATAAGAAACCAGAAATCGGGCTTAGGCTGACTTTCTTATTTGAGCAAGAGGTGTGTCCCACACTAAATTCAGTATAATAGCTGCCGACTTTCTTATTTCCCCCGTAATATTTAGGCTGAGTTTCTTGTGGGGCACTTTCTTATGAGAGGGCCGGTAGTAGTGTAGCAGCGTCTATTATCACCTGTATTGTACGATATTCTACACCCATTCGTACAGGAACACGGGTTTACAGGATGGCTTGGGTGATCAGTCACGCCGCGAGCTTGCAAGAAGGCTGGGCCCGGTATCTATCTTTACTCTTCTCGTTCAAACTTGCAAGCTACCGCACGGGGTACATACTATTAATACATGCAAAACACTCGGTGCCCCCCTATAGGGGGAAGTTTAGTGCATACTGCTGTACGTACATACGATATCATACACTTTTTTTTGGCTTTTTACAACCTGTACACCACAACATGCGACACAAAATCCATTCTCCAAAGAGGGTATTTGTTTCTAGAGCGTCGAGCATGACTTACCGAATCCATATTTCCCCTCCCCAATCGGGGTGACCACGGCAGTGAAGCTACGTATCATATCCTACGTCGCCTGCTTTCACCGGCACTGAGCTTGCTTGACTGACCTTTGTATATACCTGGTACCTGGTACCTTGTAGCAGGTACCGGTATTTACCGTCCGTGGAGAACAAAGATACCGCCCAGAGCACGGCAGAAAAGTTTACCAAGGTCAATGCACTGACCAGGTAGTATCTAGGTTGTCATGAGCGATCACACCACATCGAGGAGAGAGGAGTCGGAGCCTGATTGCCATGCAATGCTGACCTCGGCCACACGTTTCTATTCTACGTGGGTGTGCTCGCGCGGCCAGACTGCTACGAGTACCTGGTCGGCGCACCTGTCATCATCACACTGAACACATCCCAGGCTGCTTATATCCAGATATTCCTGGTCTGGTATCGAGCAGGAGATGGAGGATCCCACGTCTATCCCGCGGGCAGCGGGGTTCACCAAAGCATAGATGAGAAGGAACCACCGCTGGCGACGCTTCCGCAGGATCATAGCGGCGTGTGACACGCTCTGGCAAGGTAGGTGAGAACCGTCCGCAAGGCTGGCTATCACTCTGTCTCAGGCTGCTGGCTGGCTGGCCTCCTTCGTATCCAAATTGTCAGGATTTCTCCCCGCGTAAAACATGCAACTTCTCTTACTATGAACTCCATCGGAGCTGAAATGTTTGTTTTCCGTTTTCCGGTTTTCCGTGCCAATTTCACAGCACTCGTAGCACAAAAGCGCAACGGTAGGAGCGCAATGGCCGAGGCGCAGGATGCCGGATCAAGGAAGGGCTGGGGCTGGTTACGGCAGGTAAGTTTGATTCCTGTCAGCTAATCGACACAACTACGACTACGTACATACCAGTCTAGCTTGAAGAAATATGGAATATGGAACACAGCAGCAGTCTGCTTTTCAATGACTTTGTATTTGGTTGACTTTCACTTTTTCTTCACAGCAGCAGTCTGCTCTTTCTTGTCCGGGCCTCGATGCTGGCTCGTTGTGTCACGACTCGATCGGGGGAGGGCGATGTAGCCTCTTCCTCGGGCCTGCCCCCCTGATCTCCCTGCCAGCTGCTGCCGGGTTCTGTGGCGGTGGCGCTCTCTTCGTGTCCCGCAAGCTTCGTCTTCGCGCATTATTTGTTTGTTCGTTTGTTCGCGGAAATATTACCACATAGGTACGAGGCAAAGTGCACGATTAGGTACCTGGTACCTGGTGAGTACCTGCTACGGTTAGTATCATACCAGGTAAAGCTGTGCTGATGCCGTGACGGTCGTTGAAGACCTCATGGAACACTGCACTCGCTGCACTTGCTACTTGCTGCACTCATTTCAGTGCATCCAGTCTGGTCGTGAAGCAACCGAATGCTGACGCCCAGCCCCTTACGTATGATAGCGCTGCCGGAATATATGCGGGATACATATAATACGTAGCTCGCAGCTGGTACGAGCGTGTAGCGTTAAAGTACAGCAAAGTGCGCGAGTGATCGGCGATGCGAATAATAGAGGTATTGAGGATTGAGGCATGTACCATGTACAGCAGCAGGTGCCGGGGGTAGCCGTGCTGTTGCTGTTGCTGCTGCTGCTGCTGCAGTGAGCTGATGGTCGTTGCGCACTTCACGCAACTCGTACGCTTGCTGCACGTGCTTTCACTTCATCTCATCTCGTTGTGAAACATCCGGATGCTGACGCCCAGAGTGCGTATTATTTGATATCCATACGTAGCGCTGCCCGAATACCTATTGTTAATAATAGTACAGACTAACTACTGCTAACTATTGTGTACCTGGTACGTACCGGTAGTATGATACCTGGTACCTGGTACTGGTATATACGTAGTACGAGCAAAAGCGTGGAAATACTCTTTGTGTCTACTCGTACAGACCGAGCCTCTATTCTGCAGAGCAGGTGCTCTTGTAGCACACTGCTGCTGCTTCTGCTTTTGTTCGTGTGACATGTGCGAGTAGCCGCTCTCTCCTAGGTTGTGTTAGGTATCAGGTAAAAGGTATACCTATACTCGTAGACTACCCGGGTACGTTTTGTGGTCAGGTATTAGGCAAAGGTATGCCTACAGACTATCATACCCGGGCACGTTTTGTGGTTAGGTATTCGGTAAAGGTATACCTAGTAGAATACCCCGGGTACGTTTCTGAGGTCGTACCTAACATACCTAAAACTTAGATGAGGTCGTATGATATATTGAGGTCATACCTAAGGTTACCTAAAAATTAGGTAAGGTGCCGAGGTCGTAGCTAAGGTTAGGTAAGGTTCAGGTAAGATATTGAGGTCGCCTTGAAGTTCGTACCCATACCCGGGTATTTTGTCATGGATATACCGGGGTAAGGTATGGAGGTCGTACTTAAGGTGGGGTAAGTTTCAGGTAAGGTATGAAGGTCGCTTTTTTTGAGTTCGTACCCATACCCGGGTATTTTGTCGATGGGCATACCCGATACCCGAGTAAGTTTTGGGCGGCGTACCAAATGTACCAAAAAGTCTAGGTACCAGGTAAGGTTTTTGGGGCCGAACCTATCTAAGATGTCGACGAGTAGAAGAACGGTTTAATGTGAAGAACACACACAACATAGGTTTCAGGTAAGGTGTCGAGGTTCGTATCTAAAGTACCGTAGAGTCGGGTACGGGTACATCCCCGAGTATAGCCAACTGCGCACCTTGCCTAACACAACCTTGGTTTATTTTCTACCCACTACCCAACGACACCCAGCATGCCGAGTATAGAGTCCGTGCTGGTCCTTCTTTCCGTTATAGACAGATACATACCCGTACACATTCCGCCTGTTTGTACAAATGTACGCTTCGTAAATATGTGTACGTACCAGTGGGAAGTACGGTGCAAGTACGCAAGACGAGCTTTGCAGCGAGTGCCTTGTGCCGTGTGCATTTGGGTTGAAGTTGCCCACACCCCCCCTCCCCCACCGCGAGCCGCGCCCCGCCGATTGCATTCATAGGTAATACCTGGTATACACTATACACCAGGCAGGTACTATCTGTGAGAGGATACTGCTGTCGCAGTGTGTGTGTTGTTCACATAAAACCGTTCTTCTACTTGTCGACATCCAGCACACCCATTGTCCGTGCTGATTCTTCACCCTCGGAGATACGCGCTCTGTGGTCACAAGCTACGACACAGAGATAATGCATTTACAAAAATGCATTGGACAACGCACTGCCATGCCATCGTACTGGGTACGACAGGCACAGCATACACATGCATACGCCAGTAACCGACATGCATCGAAAGAGAGAAGGCGAAATAAATCAAAAGAAAACGAAAAGAAAAGAAAAAGAAGAAAAAAAGAAATGAAAAGAAAAACGAAAAGGAATACGAACAAAATCAAGAGGACAGCAAAGAAACATTCCAACCGAAAAGGAGAGCCACAGCTCGGAATCAATAACAGCATAAGACAACAGAGATACCCCGAGCAGCACGAACCAAAATCCAATCAGACACAATCAACCATTGATTTGCAATAAGCCCTTTGTCTCGTAAACAGTGTGTGACAACCATTTTATCGAATACGTGGCAAGCTCTACTGCAGGAAAATACACACGCAAGGACACGAAAAGGTACGACTATATACATACGTGAGCAGAAATACAGAAAGAAGAAAGAAAAGCAGGCAAAATATAGAAAAATCACGGAAAATCAAAGCACGAAAAATATCGCAATCGGGGCAGCCCCAGTGGTTGGTGGTATGACTACATACAGCAGCAGTATTAGCATCAGGTCCTATCTATGTTAGTCGGCCTGGTGCCTTGCTACCCTTGTCTGCCATTCCCTTCCTGGGGTGCTATGAGACCCCGGATGATCTAAGTTGCTACTGGATGATTTCGTATTAGGAGGGAGCGAGAAAAGAAGGAAATATATACTAATAAATGGGGATGGGAAAAAAAGAGGTCGACTTGCGACGTGAAGCGCAGGGTAGGCTTGAAACGGTCTATAACCCTATAGGTCAGTTATAATGCATGCCATGTTCGTACCATTTGTGTGTGTGTGCATGTGTTCTTCACATGAAACCGTTCTTCTACTCGTCGACATCCAGCCCACCCATTGTCCGAGCTGATTCTGCACCCTAGGAGAAACACGTGGCTAGTAGTGGCTGTAGTTGGACTGGGTCGTCAGCGGTGGGCAGCTGTCGTTTGCGCTGTGGAATTCGAATCTCGACTGGTCGCGCTGAGGTTCGACTCTCTGCTGGTGTTGTATATACCACTATACTACTGCTAAGTATACTACTTACTGTCGGCGCAGGGCTTTTTTTCTGACCCTTGTTCCGTCCGCTAAAGTCGTGCGAGAAGAACGCAAGTTGGAAATTTCTAGAGCTATGCTCGGTAGCCAGGGTATACCGGTACCCGGGGTATTTTTGGTGGTCGTAACGAACTCTCCGGTATAGTTCGGTAGGGTATTGAGTTCGTACCGAACCCTCAGGTAAAGTTCGGTAGGGTATTGAGGTCGTACCGAACAGTCCGGTAGGGCTCGCTAGAGTATTGAGGCCGTACCGAACACTCCGGTATGGTTCGGTAGGGTATTGAACCACTAATATTGGGTATATACCCCCGGTATACCGGTGAATACCCTTACCAAAGTGTCGGGTACCGGTATTGAGTTCGTACCAAATTATCCGTATAAACGAGGTATGATAGAGAGATACACGCTTTATGGTCACAACCTACGACACGGAGATAATGCCTTGTAATGCGTTGGACAACGCAGTTCATGTCGTCGTACTGGGTACGACAGGCGCAATGTACATACGCCAGTAACCGACATGCATGCAGCGAAAGAGAGAATACGAAATAAAAGAATAATAGGGTTGGCTACTGCCGTCAAAAGCCAATACGAGCACATTCATTCGTCGTTCCCGAACACAAAATAATTGGTATCGCACAATCACGCTAATCCTCCCCCCCCCCCCGACAAGCAGATGTGCCCGTGTGGCGGAGCAATAGAGAGTAGAATTCACATAACCGGAGAGTGTGAAACGTACAAGAAGGAACGGGATGTGTTAGAAGAGGACACATGAGGAAGATAGACGAATGTGACGTGGAGAAGTTTGGTGCACTAGATAGTAGCGAGAAAACGATCGCTATCTTAGGAGATAGATGGTGGCCACTGGCGGCGAAACAGGAAGGGGATAGGATTAGCAAA
>JAYJME010004787.1:0-10632 GCA_036873775.1 Costaria costata
CCCGACCTGACCCGACCTGACCCGAACTGACCCCACCTGGCCCGACCTGACACGACCCGACCCGACCCGACCCGACCAGACCTGACCCGACCTGACCCAACCTGACCCCACCTGGCCCGATCTGACCCCACCTGACCCGACCTGACCCGACCTGACCCGACCTGACCCGACCTGGCCCGACCTGACCCGACCTGACCCGAACTGACCCCACCTGGCCCGACCTGACACGACCCGACCCGACCCGACCCGACCTGACCTGACCCGACCTGACCCAACCTGACCCCACCTGGCCCGATCTGACCCCACCTGGCCCGACCTGACCCGACCTGACCCGACCTGACCCGACCTGACCCGACCTGGCCCGACCTGACCCGACCCGTGACATTTCGAAAGCCCCGTGTCCCGACCCGCCAGGCCGGGTCATGTCGGATCATGACCCGCGAAGTGCCCTGCAAGAAAATGAAGTTTCAAACCTACTGTAGGAACGTAGATATTAGAACTGATAGTATTGAAAAAAAACTCAAACTGTACGTATTGCAGCGACATTGCGTAGTTCTTAGGCACTGTAGTTCTCAGCTTAACCCCTTTAGAGCCGGAAACGGTGTTTGGGGACCAAAATACTTGGAAATAGTGTGTGATACTTGTTTGCGGTAGTAAAAGGGTTAAGGTCACAAATGTTTTGGCCAGAAACCTCCTACTTCTATGTATATTACTTTCTATGAAAGAAGCGTGCTACGATAGAGGTAGCACTTTTTGGCTTTTTTATTTCTTGAATGACGGAGCTCCTTAACCCAAAATCGTCAGAGCGTCATTCTTGCTTTGCAATTTAATGTTTTTGTGCACCTAGGTCATGGGTTTGTTAATCGGATTGCACTTTCAGTTTACTCCAAATCAGTTTGTTTGTGGGTGAAGTACAGAGCTCCTAAAGTGAGGAGCCTCAGAAAAAAACTGGCGCACCTCTATCGTAGCATGCCTCCACGACAAGTTCGGATAGTTGGTATTGTCCGGAGAGAGGTAGTGGAGGGTGGGGTCGTCGAACAAATGCCGATACACCGATATGATTTTGTTTCGCCTGCGTGAAGGAATTGCCAGTTTTTGGCCTGACAGCTCGGTGCTCTTTGTGCCACAACCAACACAGGGTACTGAGGGCGCGCCAGTTGACGAAGCTGCTTCTGAACGCGCCGCTGCTGAGCCTGAGCCGGATGCACGTGACGGCGGTGATGAGCCAAGCGCACATTGTCGACGGCATGGTCAACTACGTCGAACTAGTGAGTACTGCATCGCGGTCAGTAATAAGCTATTTACTGCCTTGATACCCCTCTAGGAGATACATAGGTCAACGATGTGCCCATCGTCGCGTCAACACCCACATTGTGTCGTTCTGGGCGTTCCACACTTGCGTTCTACATCGGCGTGTCCCCGTCCAAATTCCTTCACCCGATCGCGTTTAAGCATGGGCGCGTTCTGTGCGAGCGTGCGCCGGTATTTGAGTTAGTTCGGTCGCCACACTCGGGGAACCGTGGCCCTTTTGATGCTGTCGCTTGTCCCAATTAGGACCGCCGTCGTCCTGTTTTGGACACAAGGCGCTTGGAATTAGAGTCAGGTGTAGGTGTCTGTACAAGTACGCTGCAGTGGTAATGGGTTAAATAAAACACCAAGCACTACCGCAAAAAAAAAAAAACTAAGCGTTCTCCTACTAATAAGAAAGGAAACGGCGCTCGGAGCGTGTCGAGCGAGCGGTATCGCCAAAAGCAAAATGTATGTATGAAACGAAAGAAAAACGTTGACAAGCTACGGTACGATATTGTTATAGGTCAACAAGGAACCTACGCTGCCCGCCTGGTGCTACGGGGAGGGGGGGAGGCAGCCCATTTTCCATTGCAGCGTTTTGGCCGCTCGGACGAGGGGCTTTGCACTTCACTCAGCTCCAAAATTTTTGCTTAAACTTTTTTGTTGGCGGCGTAGCTTAAAAAACCCAATCCCATGGGGCGTGCTTATCGCGAAACCAAAATGCGTAAAAAGCTTTAAGACTGCAAAATTAATTGGGTACTACAGTCGCTCGGCCGAGATTGGCCCGGGGCGGTTAAAAACCAAAGAACCGAAACGTGACCCTCCTGCCGTAGGAGGACACGGGGTTAAAATTAATTAATTATATTTTTTAATTTTTGATATAATAACGTCTCCAAAAAAAAACAAAACAAAAATATATATAACCCACACCCTAACTCTAGACATTATTGAATATTGATTTCATCTACATATTACGCCGCAAAATCCACACTGATTCTTGATTTGAGTCGTTTTTATTTCGGGGATTGACCGTTTGTATCCCCTGCTTCGGGTTCCCGTACATAATCCAGTTGTTGTTTTTTTTTTCCTTTCCGCCTGCGAATAGCCCCTACCATGGTTCGAAACAGGCACCTATGATGGCAAAGGCCACCGCGGGGATTATCCACCCTCGGTCCGTAAAAAGGAGACACAAAATATTCAAGACACAAAAATAGCCCCTCTGGAGGCGACGAACTGCATGAATGTCTTGCATTCGGTCGGTCAAATTCCAGCCCACTCACTCCCTCGAAAAACCGCGTATAGTAATACATTTATTTTCTTTTTCTTTACCACCCGACTAAACCCCACGGGACAGGCACCTGTGATGGCAAAGACCATCGAGGGGATTTTCCACCCTCGGTCCCTAAAAATGAGACACGAAATGTTCAAGACACACGGAGGCGGCGCCATTAGTACGGGGACCTGGACAGGCGGAACGGGTGGGAGTTATCCAGAGCTTTTGCAGCTGCAAGGGTCAGCGACAGCGACGGTTCGAGGTAAAACTCGAGAGGAAATCCAGAAAATCTTCGTCGACGTCCTGCGAAATGTGAGCCACTTTAAAGAAGCGCAACATCATATTTGTTTGGGGGGTGCGCGCAGCCTTAACGAAGACAACACCACTTGTGATGCTACTGCGAGTTGAGTCAAATTCCTGTGTGGCGACTGTGGTGATGGAGAATGTGGGGAGCATAGTACTGTATGCGGTTCGCGTAAACGGCGCTTGATAGGAAGGCCACGGAACACGAGCCACACCAATGGCCGAACACGCAAACCGCCATCCAAACAAATCAACGCCATCAGGGACACACCCACCCGTCCTTACGTTAAAGTGTGCACCCCTTGTCTCGGAGCACTTAGCCTACTGGATGCTGCGGGGATTGCCGATACTTGGCCTCCGTCGACGCGTGCGTGAGCAAGGCTTGCTGAGGGACATGAAACACTACTCTGCTTCCGTGTGCCAAGCTTCGGGAGACATCCACGAAGCGCCACGCAGAACATGTCGTCACGCTGTGCCTGCTATCGTGCCGTCGTTTTCGGTACTCGTTCACATCTGTGCTAAATTGTAAAGAGCTGTAAGCCGGCAGGACTTCATGACTATATAACTAATCGGACGGTGCCGTTAGCCAACCACCTGACTTTAGTCGGCAAGTCGGCCAGCAAATCCAACCCAGTAAGTCGGATAGTCGGTACCTCCGGGTAACGACCAACTATCGGTCCGACTATTAACTAGTTGGTGACTTCAGTCGTACCGACTCGCAGCTCTAAGATATTACCGATGAGTGCAGCCGTCCGTCCGTCCTCTGTTCCCCGTAACCTTCCATTTAAGCGCAGCCTGTCATTTAAACGCAACCACCCGCGTGCAGGAAGACCAAGGCACGAGCATCGAGCGGGTCAAGGACCCAGAGACGTTCGCCAAGTGCTTGACGGCGCTCGGACTCGATCTGGAGGTGACCCTGTTTCTGATGATCCCAGGGAACAAAACCACATACCAAACACATGGAAACTAATTCGTTTCAAGTAAAACTTGAAAAGTTTCAACCAAATTGTGGTCGAGCAGATGATATCAGCGGCGCACCGTGCACCGACGCAGGTATTGCTCAGAAAAAGCATGGCGTTCCACTCAGGTGCCTTGTTGTGTTAGACGCCGTAATACTTTCAGTAGTATGAAACATGCGCCCGGAGTAACGTTTCTTTCCAACTATTGTATGTGAATTGCCTCCACACGCGGTAGATGTATGAACTGCTTGTGACCAGTGGAGCAGATCTAACAAAAATATATACTATACGAGCTATCGCTAGGAACTCGCACAGCAGGATATATGTAGGTGTCGTCATCTTGTGTGCGTTGGTGGCGCAGTCAAAAATTAGAAACTCTCATTTGCTGTTTCATTTGTTATCTCCATCGCCCATACCGATGGGCAATGTACTAACGCCCGCTACCGTACCGTACCGCCCGCGATATATCGCAACCTATGATACCAGCCGGACACGATAAACGCTCTCTGGGTTGCGGCAGACGTGGACAACCGCGAGGGTGCAACGTTTGTTGACGTCGTGGATTTCTGCTTCAGCTACATCCTGTTCGTCGAGAGGGAAAAACAGGTCAGAGTAATATAGCGCGAAGGTGGCTATGAAACAAAAAAAGGCAGCATTACCCCGTATAGAAAAATATCCCGATAGAGCCGTACGCACGTAGCGCTGTCTCGATTTGGTTTTGCACCGATGATGACGCCGTCGACCCCGCTGCTGCTTCACTTCTTCAGGCTGCTGCTCCGCTGCTACGGTTGTTTGGCATCTGCCAATGCTAACTTCTACTGTTGCGGTTTGCAGTTCACGGCAACTCGCCTAGTGACTTTATTAACAGGAGGAGTAGACAGACCGAACAGCAACCGACACAATGACTCTCACTTAAGAGTAGCTTCTCCACCCGAGCAAGCACGAAGCAGAAAAAATAGAGACGTCAGCTCTTACCCTACGGTAGAACCAAAATTCCTAAGGGAGGTACGTGAGGACACACGAGGGGCCGCAAAAGTGCCCACACATCTCGCTTCCTCGAGGCCACCCGATTCCAATTACTCGAGGTGCCACCCCCTTTCGACGGGTGCTATATTGTTGTTGTTACCACACTAACCCATCGCCAAAATGAAGTCTGTGGTCGCGGGACAGGCTCCAACAGTGGAAGAACATCTCGGGAAAAATAAAAATACAAACAGGAATAACACACAGTAGCAACTGAAACAAATCGTACACCTCAGGAGAAAGTACGCATAAAATAAAAAGGAAACCAGCGCACGTAGTACGAAGTATACATATCAGATGCATACGTTATACGTTGTACGGCTGGCAACAGGACACCGAGGCGACCGCATAATACCAAAACAGAAAAAAGTAAAAAAAAACTATAAACGATGGGGGTAACACGTTTTCGGCCAATATAAGTCTGGCGGACGGGGGTTCCTTAACCCTTTTACTACCCCAAAAAAGTATCCCACACTATGTTCAAGTAGTTTTGTCCCCAAAAAAAAACGTTTCCGGCTCTAAAGGGGTTAAGACAACAACCTCCGAAAAAATAGGTTGCACCCCTACCATAGCATTCGTATGAGCGTTTCCCATTTTGGGCCTTCTTTTTTTGTCGCGTGGGCTGTTTGTTCCGAACAGGTTAAAAACCTGCAGCGAGCACTCACCTCTGCCGACCCCGAACCACAAAGTGATCTGTCGGGCATGGCGGCTCCCGTGGTCGCGGCTGGTCGGGTGGAAGCGGCGGCGGCAGCGGCGGCGTCGGCGGCGGCTGCGGCTGCGACTTCGGCGACGGGAGACGCCCCGGCCGCAAAGCAGGACCCGCTGCTAGCTTTGGCAAGGGCGCTCGTGAGGCATGTGAAGGTGCGTGAAAGAAGAGGCGTATAGGGTAGCGAAGGGTACCGTGTAATATATATATATACGTACCGGGGTAGTTTGTTTTTTGTCCGGCGGGTTTCGAGTTGAGTGGCCAAAGAAACGGAAGGGTCGGAATGATGGTGGAGAACGTAGATATCATCACGAGGTCTGCATGCGGCGTGTTCCTTCGGCGTGTGCTTGCGGCGTGTGCTCGAGGAAGAGCTTGAGAGCGCGAGATACACGACAACGCTTATTTTTAGGTGGAGTGTTTTGCTCTCTGGCCGAAAAGGACACCATCACAAAACTTGGACGCCCGCAAGTCAGTGCTTCGGCTGCGTTCATCATGTACCTGGTATGTGCTTAGTGCTCGGCTTATCGGTGTAATTTCGTTATATATGACACCGGTGTCATATTGTTTGGTGTCCTTCGTTTCATATTACACCGATGTCGCATCTTTTTATACGACACCATGTCACCGGTGACATATCGTTTGGTATGCCACCGTCTCCAGGATTATGTTCACCCGGTACGTACCAATGCCGTAAACGCCCGCTTCTAAATTGTAAAAATATTAAAATCAAGGTGACATCTCCCTCGGAAGGCCAGGTGGGCTTAGAGTTCTTGGACGACAGCCAGATCGTGCACGACTCGTCCAAGCCAGGCGGCGCAGTCACCGTAATGGACGGCGCTACGGGGGCGAGAAAGCAGCGCGCCGGTGGAGTAGATGGCGACGGGTATTCAAGAAAAGATCACCACCACCGTTTGGGACCCGAATTGGAATCGTCGTCGTCAGACGAGTGTGAAGGCGGCAGCGGTGACGATGATAACGACCCAGACACCATCGGTGGCAATTGGAACGGAGCCAACGAGGAGAACGGCTGCAGTGATGGCGGGGACGGCGGCGATGAGGAGGGGGGTGGTGGGGGCGCGAGAGCGACAAGCGCGATGGTAGGGGCTGGTGGCCGAAAAATATCTTCCGCGGCGCGAGACGTGACGGTTCTTCTGCGCACTCGACGGAGCGTGCCTGTGGTCGACCCTTCCGGCCATCCCATCACAACGTTAAAGCCATTGAGCAAGGGAACACTGAACGCAAACGAGGGGTCGCCGAAGACAACAACAATCGAGGGCAGTCCCTCGGAGGCTCGATGCAAAGCCGAAGAAGGAGGTGGTGACGCTGATAATAGTAGCATGACCCCGCCCGTAGACAACAACAGTTCAATGCCCAGAATAGAACCGGGTAGTGGAGGTAGTATTAATAGTAGTAGTCTTGAGGTGGAAGCTCCCCGGGGAGAGGCGCAGGACATGGTGGTCAAGGTGTACTGGGAAGGGGCCGCCAGGGACCGTGCGTACGTGGACGCTTACCCCGCGAGGGGCGGTGGGAGGCGGAGAAAGGGGAGCAAAGGAGCGAGCTCAACGGATGACTGTCACCAAAACCGACACCATCTGCGTTTGAGCGTGAGAGTGCCGACGCTAGCGGTTGTGGATGCGCTAGCGGCGGCTAAGTTTGCTGAGCGCGTGGCCCAGCAGATCGCCATTCAGGTCGAAAGCGATACTGTCGGGGGGGTGACGGGAGACGGGCAGCAGCAGCGTAAACCTGCGGCCAAGCTGCGGTTGGTAGGGGTTGACGCGAAAGCGGTGTTTGTAATGAATTAAGGTTGATTGGCTCTTGCAATGAATTTGCCAGGCTGCGGTTGGTTGGTAGGCGTGAACGCGAAAGCGGTATCTGTCATGAGTTAAGATTGGCTCTTGCGATGAATTGTGCCCTCTATGCATTGTTTCGTAGACAGAATCGTTCGAGCCGGTAGAACGCCACCGACCGGCTGTTTCACCGGAGGGGGGGTAACTTTACCGGTTGTTTGTACTTTTTTTAAGTCTAATAGATGCATGGTTTGTTGTCGAGACGCCAACCACTCGCCACCCTGCGGGCAGATTACTCACTACGTATCGGTATGCATTATTCATCGTTCTTGCATGACGAGCCGAATAACAAAACAGGCATGCGTTCCAAAAAACTGTGTGAGCATCGATGACTCGTCGTGTGCTCCCATCCTCTACCCTCGAACCGGATGATGAGAGGACCGAGACTTTTCGCGCCCATTGCGAAAACAACAAACAGTAGATCTTGCTTTGGACCAAAAGTAAGGACGGTATTCTGGTAGGATTATCGTCGACGTTTTACTTCAGATTCTGCTCGTGACGCTTCATGGAAGCGCACAGACGATGATGTAGGTGGCGGTTGGGTAGTGGGTGCGAGGACCCAGATAGTAAAATGTCAGCAGCACATATATTGTGGTGATTGCTTGCCGCTGAACGGACAACCGAATCGAACTCTACCCGTAGTGCCACTTCCTTCTAGATCAAGCGCCTCTACTACATCAGCCACGCCGACACGCTGTCCTGTTGCCAGTTGTACAACGCATGTATCTGATATGTACATACGCTGATTTCCTTTTTATTTATGTTTTTGCCTGAGGTGTACGATTTTCTGAGTTCATATGCGTACCATTATTCCTGTTTAAATTTATATATTTCCCGAGGTGTTCTTCCACTCCAGAGTTATTGGAACCTGTCCTGTGACCACGGACTTGATTTCAGCGATGAGTTAATGTGAGAACAACAACAATAACAACAACTGACTCTATGGCCCCCTTCCCTCTTTCACATCTTCTTTGCTTTGTCAATTTAAACACGTGCTGTTTGCTGTCTTTCCCATCAGTCGACAGTCATACTTCAGTACGCATTACAAGCGCCGCGGGGCATCGATCAAGATTCGAAAGAGTATTCGAAAATTGAAAGCACACCACGTTTTGGGCGCCCCCCGTTGTTGTACACCGTATCAACAAAAGCCACCGCTGTTATGGGCTCGAGTGTTGGTTTGGAGTGTTTTGCAGGTACCACGATAGGCAAGATCAACTAACAGCAGCAGCTCGGCCTCGCCGTTAATCGGCTCGAGCACCGGTGCAGGCTTATATACCATACCGACAAAAAAACAACTCTTAGGAAACAGTGCGTGGCCTCCATCACCCAGCGCACGGTCTATCGCCCAAAACAACATTTTTTATGATTCGTACTGGTACCTCGACCCCGGCGCTAGTCGGCTCGAGTGCCGGTGCGGGAGTTTTGTAGCTGCCTTGATAGGCGCGACCTCGTAGCATCTCGACCGCACCGCTATCGGCTCGAGTGTCGGTGCGAGCTTATCATATATCGACAAAAATACAACTTGGAAGCAGCGTGCGGTCTCTATCACTCCGCGGACAGTCTATCTAATATGGCGATTGCTTACCGCTGAAGGGACGACCGATCCAAACTCTACCTAGTACTTTCTTCTAGATCAAGGGCTTCCGCCACAACCAAGCAAAAATGGGGAGTGATGGACCGTCGCAAAAAGACGAGCCCCGGTCACGGGCGTACGGCCGACGACGCGTTCCACACTAAACCCTACAGCAGTACGAGGGCAGTAGTAATCACGGTGTTAGCAAGCGCCGGTCACGGCATTTTTTGTCCAGAACTGCCGTCGGTCATACCCCTTAACTGTCGTCGGTAACTCTCTATCTGTGGTATACACTATTGGGCATCAGGTATGATACGATATTATTTACGACTACCCCTACGTACGCGTACGTCGAGTCTCGTAAACTAGTACTTCGTATTCTATCAGATGTACGAGAGCTCTCGGCTGCCGGGCTACGAGTACCTGTGCTACTCGCACCGCACTCGTACACTCGTTCTGGTACTCGCTCGGCCGATAAGTTGATTACGATTACCACGCACCGACAAGTCGACAAGTCGACAAGCAGACCGTTGAACCGACGACCGTCGAACCGTCGAAACGAAACATGTTTTTTTTCGTTGTTTCGCCGCGTTTCGCCGTTTCACTTGTTTTTCTGAAAGGGTTTCATACAACATGGAAGGCAACATTCTTGCCATTGACATTTCTTCCAACATCAGCATCAGCAGTAGCTGCTAGCTGGAAAGGCAAAGAGCGTGCGAGAGAGAGGGAGAAAAAGCTAGCACCATGGTGAGCTCTGGGTTCCCTTGAACCAAGCCATCCTTTCGATGCATTTGAGTGATGTGCAGGGGTTGACAGAGTAAAACCTTGGTGTTCGAAAAGTGTTCACCATTTGGGGTGAGACTCGTACGTATAAGAAACCAATGCAATGCCGACCAGGGTAGGCTCTCGTACGAGTACACTGCTGTGGCTGCAGCCCCGAGTACCTCGGCTTGACGCACGAACCCTTACATAGTCCCTGCGTGAACCTTTAGAGCAATGCAGTTCAAAGGGGTTGTACTTTGGCGTGCTGTGTCTAAAGCGATCGCTTTGGTAGCCTCGAGCCTGCTCAGCAGCCTGCTGTACGTAACCCTGCGGGTTCGCTAGTTGGCGGTCAGTCGGGGAAGGTCATGGAGGACAGAGGGCGGCTCTTGAGCTTGGGGAGGTTTGCACGCGTGGTTTACGTAGGGGTGGCTGAACCAGAGCATCGTTTCTAACGGTACAGCGTGGTGCGCCCCCTCCGTGCCATGGGATTCGCCACAAGCACGGGAGGTCGATGCAATTCGGTGCCTCCAGCGATTGCTGGGTGCTACGTACGTGCCGGTGTATGGCTTGCCTGGTTCGTTTGGTGCCACTCTGGCTTTGCGTTGCCTTGTTGCCTTGCCAAAGCTCAACCCTAGCCCCCTTAACAGAACGAAAGCAAACCGATACCGGTATGAACCAATCGAAGCAAAGTCAAGCAACGAATTACAGCAGTAGTAGTATTCCTAATATATTATATTACATTCCTACAAGGGGGGCTTCGCCGCGGCGGGCTGACGCCCGCCTTGGCTCCGCGCATGCCCGTAATATCGAGGCCGTAACTGCGGCACAGTACTGCCAAGGGGTACTCGTACAGGGGCACACAGCTGCCAAAGAGCATATTTAAAACATATGTATCG
>JAYJME010004789.1:0-10630 GCA_036873775.1 Costaria costata
TCTGACGTACGACTAGGGAGGGAGAAGGAGAAAGACGAGTGAAGATAATAAATGGGAAGATTTAAAAAAAAAAAAAATCTTAGAGTTAGATCGGAGGAATCGAATGGTGCTGTGCCATTGAGATGGTTGGTCGTCCGAGACCATTGTAGGCGGTAACAGTTAGGGTTAGGGTTGGTAATAAGTAGGGAGAGAGTGACGGGAAAAGCATGGGCAAGAGGCGCAGGAGATTGTACGAGGCTGCGGTACATGTATCTGGCCGAGGCAAGAAAATTATATCTCCCACAACTCAGAAACATACGATACTGCCAATGCAACGAAAGATGTGCAATATCCGATGCACTTTATGCGTGGAAATACCGTGCTGGAACAGGGCGGAATCCTGGGGCACAATTCAATCCCTGTACCCGGCCCCCACAAACGTAGGGCGGTGCAACGGCAGTCCCTCATGTCGCCAGAGAAACGCGCATGATGCGGTAAACCAGTCGCGGCTGCCTGGGGCATCTAATTACGAGTATTAAGAATCGGCTTTCGGCGTCGTGCCCGCGGGGGGGCGTCAGAATAGGGGCAAAGACGCGTGGATCTAAGGAAACAGTTAAATAGTAGTTACACGTGGAAAGACGGCAATATTGGCGGGATCGCTGGGCGCGGCGCAGGGGGGCTTATTTAGACTCAAAGCAAGACTAACGGTGTGTATTCGGCACGATACATCATCAGCTGTTACTGACAGCATGGACCAAGACTACGTCAGGGGGGTAGCCCTGTTTTCACTAGGGAGATCGAGCCTTTCGCAAGAGTGACAATACATTTCTTAAGTGACAAAGTGACACCCATACCGTACGAGTAGCCTCGGTCGGTCAATGTGGAACCAAGTGAGGATTCCATAATTAACTCTAGACTCGTATCGCAGTGGTATGGGCCTAAAATGATGCTTCGTAGACAGCGATAATAGGGCAAGGGCCCGGGATGAGAGTCCCTAAACGCGTTTAGCTTCCACGACCACACATACGAAGGGAAAGGACCGAAAACCCAACATGCAGACAGTCGCACCCGTCGTTTGCGTTGGCCCTGCGTTTGTCCGGGTCAAATACGAATTTGAGTACAGTAGCGCGTAAAATCAGCATGGCACTTGGTGTTGATACCGCTGCTGCTGTTTTGCTACCGAAATCGAGCATGGACGTACATACCGACCACTCCATGTGTCATCATCTTGCTAACTCGAAGTTCGTACTCAGAGAATCAGTAACGAACGAGCGTCGAAACTTGAACCAATGTTGGATTAACGGCTACCATGGCGAGGGAAATTGAGCTCGTGAACCCGAGGATGGCGTTCGGATAGACAGTTGACTCCGGGATATTTCGTCAACGCAATATGAAAAATGAGCGCACATCAATGATGTCAAACGGTATCAGTCCTCTTGCCGCGGCCGAGGACCCCGCTCGGGTCGCGCTACCTTTCGAAAACCGAAAATTAAGCTTCATACACCCTTCTCATCGCTCCTGCGAATGGGCGTTGTTTTTGTTGCACTGCTCTAAACACACATTTACGTTCGACACCCCCTCCCCCCTAAATGCGCAACACTCTGTAGCTCTAGCCTAATGTGCAAAGTGCAGCGCAAATCACTACCTGGTACACTTATCGGCCGCGGGAAAGACAGACACCCACAAAAATAAAAATAAAAGTAGGCCTAAACACAATCGCATATAAAACGATACTACTGTAGTACACGCTACTATCAAAAGTGGTGGATAACTAGATGACACCGACGCTATGCTTTGCTCTATAAGCACATCGGAGGGGGACACATACATCGACAACAACCAGCAATCGCTACGGGTACAAATCTTCCGATTACGTGAACTGTCGTTGTCGTTCGTGCTTACTGTAAGTACTCCCGAGGAGTAAACGCATACCAGAGTCCAGGAAAAATCGGCCATAGAGCACATGCAGTTCGAAGCAGGTAAGCTGGGCCTGCTCCAATGAACTATTGGTACACACCAATAGTGTGTTAAATTAATGCGGGCCAGACATTCAATCGAAAATACGTGGGACACTTGGCATTCAACAGCTGTTGGCGAACATCTGAATCGCGCCGCCGACCTCATGAAACACATTTCGTACGACATGCCTGAGTAAAACGAAACTTCCAAATAATATTGTTTGAACTCAATCCGAGGGGAAACATATGAATGACTGCACAGCGAAGGGGGGTGCGTTCACTGCGCTCTAACTCCCTCTAAAATAAAGAAAATCTCCGAGCCGGACGTCATAAAAGACAAGCAATCGTATTGTACGTAGTCAGGCAAAAGGCACAACGAAACGATGCTTCTACTCTGCCGCCGGCGCTGCTTGCGCTTCCATATCGGCGGAAGGGGGCTTCTTCTCCACGCTGAGAGAGGCCCGTGAACCATACCGGGGCGCGCGTCGCAGCGGTTCGACCTCCGGAAGATCAGTGCCTACATCTGAGGAAGAGGAATGGTTCAGGCCCATCAAACCCAGGCCCCGCGGCAACTGCTGTCCAGGGCCAGGGACTGGAGAAGCAACCAGCTCCACGACCATCGGTGCTCGGTGAGCTGGAACACCGCCCTGTGCCGGAGTACTGTTTTGTACATCACGAAGCGCAGGGCGTCGGCCGTCCAAAACAGGGCGAATTCCATCGGACGTGATTTCCCGAGACACCGACATCGTGCGATTGAAAGAACTCGGTGTCACATTTGCTGAGCGGCCTTTAAGTTTCGACAGCAGCCTCTTGCGGAGGCCAACGCATCCTCTGTACACCCCATCGTCAGAGATCACCATGCTATACGCCTCCGCCGCATCTCGGCGCACATAAATCTTGAGAGCTACGGGCTTTCCATCTGCATCTTCCCCGCTAGGCAATGAGACCGCCCGGATCAATTTGTCGCGATTGTACACATCAAGCGATCTACTCGTGCGGAAAAACAAGCACCCAATGAATGCGGAGCCGGTGACTAAGATTAGCAGAGCTCCACACACTGAGCCAAGATTGCTCACAAGGACACCCGCCACAATAGGTTCTACCTGGTCCAGAGTATCTACAGAGGACGATTCCGGATGTTCACCGAACGGGGAGGCACGCATAGCGGTTCCCAGATCGTATGTTGTGTTGCTGAGGCTGAATTTCGAAAGCAAATCAACACAACCACCCCCGGTCAATATCCCATTCACAACACCCGACACGATCGCTTCCACGAGACGCGTCGTACTTGAAACGTAAAAAACGTGGTCCAAATAGGTCAGCTCGGCAGTAACCTCGCCCGGTGTCCATACCGAGTACAAGAAGCTCGGATAACTGCTCTCCTCTTCCACAACCATGTGCACAACGCCCTCACTACTGTTCAAAAGGATGGTCGGCGGGCTTGTGGGAACGGTCGAATTCCCTTCAACCAACTTAGGGCCACTCTCACACTCCGTCACACACCCCCACTTCTTCGTTGCACCAAATACAGTCCCTACATACAGACCACCTTTCCTTGAAGCTTCTGAGCAATTAAGTCCTTCCACTGTGGCACGCCCATTATCTCTGTTGAAAAAGAGGCCGGGTGCAATCCGCGCGGGTTGCGTTGACCACGAGGCGAACAACGTGTTCCCACTAATGATGCTGTCGCCGATTCGATATGACGCCGTTGCGCTTCCATCGGCCAAATCCCCTTGGAAATTGTTCAGGACACCTCCTTCAAGAGGTTGTTGATTTGGCAGCACTATCCAGTCTGTCAGATTGTGTACGGGATCGACAACCTCAGAACGTAATACCACTGGGGGTGGGCGATTAAGAAGGTCCACGGGACCGTCCGTGTTTAGCGCAAGATCTAGGGACAGCTCCAATCCCCAAGTGGACACATGGAAGGCGGCCATCATTAACGTAATAACACGTGCTGTGTCCCATCGGCCGCGGTCGCCCATAGCTTCCGAGAAAATGTTGTACTTGGTTACATCGACAGATTCCTGCTTCTCGATCGACTTCCATGCCCTGTCGGCTCTTATCCGCTGGAAACACACCTGAACTATTGGTTGCAACACGACAGACAATAGCAAGACACCTAACGCGATGCTAAAGGCAACATTGTCTGGAGGCGTCTTAATTACTATACTCATTGCGGCAACACCTTATATTACCCTTACGCACGCAATCTTTCCGAATTAGAGCCCACTTCGACAACCCCCTCACCCACAGTATGGCGTTTTTCAAAGCGCAATCAACTTCGCCGCCTTCTCAAAAGCTCCACACTCCTTTGCCGAGCTTCGGGCACCTGTGGGTGGGTCAGTATCCTTCCTCGCTTCACCGCCTGCCTCCTTGCCTTTGTTCTTGTTCTTCTGCTGGAAGCGCTCTGTCAAGGCCCCCTGTCTCGGCAACACCTGCGCACACCTGCGCACACCTGCGCAGAAGGTTAGAAAGACAAAAAGACAGGAGAGGCACAGCGACAAATTATGTTTCCAGTTTCACTTATTAATAGGGAGTAAAGCATAAAAACGGCAGGCCACGAGACAGCGGCCATCTGAACACACCTTCCTGTGAGAGGAGTGAGCACAAGTACACCGGATTGGGACACGTTGTCGTTTAGACCACGGGTTTGTTGTATGTATCACACTCCACATACTACACAGCAGAGCATACTATGGCCGCTGCTCGAGGCCATAGCTGAGTGAGAAACTACACTTGACGAGACGCTGCACGAAAATGTTTGGGTTCACACAGTCTCAACTACTAACGAGGGCCCCAAACCGCAGAGCCAATATTTTAGCAGTGGGTTTCTCCTAAAGTGCTCATCATGCCTGGCCATATGTACGATTTGGTTGACAAAGCTCTCGAGCGGAATCATCGGGGCAATATCCTAGCTGTCCGCAGAAATGTCGGCATTACTGCCGTAACCAGGTGTCGATACAGTACGTGTTTCTCGTTGTCCTGGGACTTTTTTTGCGCTGCCGCCGAACACTCAATGTAAGTATTGGGTTGGACGAGGCACTGAGGCCCTCCCGCCCAGCCAGGAGAGCCCCGCCCGGGATAAACTTCGCGCTGAGTGCGGTCTAAAGTGCGGCGCCCACCCCTGGGGTTGAAATGACCGTGCAGAAAAATACTACAGTAATATTCACACTACTAAGCCTGTGGATCGAATGGGAAGGTCTGGTGTGTAAGTTTCCTTTGCCTACCCTGTGCCATCGTCAAGCCTGGTGTCGCTGTCAAGGGGTCGATGGCGGGGGCAGCGGGCCCTCTTTGGCCACAGCTCGCACACCCCGATACAGACCCGCTCCCCACCTGACCACCGGGATGGAAGCTTACTCTGCCACGGCCCCGCACCAGGGCTCGCGGCCGCGCGGGGAATAGGTGTAATACCCCACCAGTGGGGGCGCAGGGAGCGGCCGCAACTCTGCCGCCAAGTCGATGACAGGTACTCCGGTGGACGAGATCGTCAAGATGTGCGGAGGTAAACCTGGTACTACATCGGATTCTCCACCACCACCCCGGTCGAGAATTTCAGGAGGCAAAGTGACAGCGACTAGGCGACCGCGAGCGAGTTACCACTGTCGCCCGCTTTTGAGTCGCGTGTATCTGTTTGTGCGCCGTAGTACTCATGGTGAAGTATACCTGGTACCTGGTGGCAAGTTTGGGTTAGACACCGCAGCTCCAGGAAGTTGGTCAATGAGAACTAAGTGATAACTAACAAAGTATGGGTAGGACCACCTGCCGGGGCAGAAGGCCTCATCCAATCCAACACTTACATTGAAAGATCGGCGGCAGCGCAAAACGATACGTACTGTATAGAAAAAAATGAAACCCACGTGATAAATCTGCTACGACCTGTTAAATGAAAATACTAAAATCGCCCGACAGAGCTTTCGAACCATATCGATACCTCATACTCGTACAACTGCTGCCGTCCCGTTGCTGGAGCCCACGTCTAAATGATAAAATAGAACAAAGAAAGAAAACGTCTACCAGGTACAGTACACGGTACAGGGAGCTACGTTTGACGGAAAGGCAGGACCCCCACTCATCGTGCGGGATAGGCACCCTCTACCCGTCAGCTATATTTCTTACGTTAGGGGTATGGTGACTGGCAGCTTGTGGGGGCCTTCACCAGCGTCCCAACATACGCAAAAAAAACGCATCCGTTTGTTTGTTGTTTCAAGGCTGGGGCATGAACCCACATAGCATCAGACCACCAACGGCAACCTTGGCCTACCGCGCACGACTGACTCCTTCCAAAGGGTTCGCCTCGGACACTAACCCTGACCCTACCAGACTCTCGTAGACGCCCAGCTCCTGGCGGGGGTTGTAGACTGCATACTCCAGACAACCTAATAGCTTGCCACCAAAGGGTTTGTACGAGCTATTTAATGCAGCTCCAGAGAGCCAGTTAGTTACACAACAGGTTATTCTGCGCGATTCACGGTGCAGCGTAGTGATGGGTAGTGAGGACGATTGCGCCCGGAGGATGCACAATCTTGGCGATGTGCACGGATGTGTATGGGTGTGCATGGATGTGTATGCTGGTACCGGTTCGGGATACCTACCTAGCTAGCATCTTCTCTGGTTCGCGATCTGAATGGCTCCGTCATTTTTGTTCGTTTTCGGAAGTCGTTGATCTGTACAATCGCGCCCCACGATGCGGCGACGCCTGAAACTACCAGGATCACCAACCCGTGTCATGTACTGTGTGTACCTTCGTTGCTGTCCGTGGTGGCAGGTGGCCCCCGATTGCTACTGGGATCGGCCGTTGTTTTTCCCTGGCTGCTTGTCTGTGGGGGCTGCAGGTCTCTCGAGGTCTGCTCGCGTCTCTAAAAATATTTTGTCTGCTGTTTTGCGCTTCAGGCCCCCTAAAATCACAACCACTACACCAAAACAACGATTCTACAAATTCTGGCTGCCGACGACGGACGTTTTCAGCGTAATACTCATCTCACACACCACACATAGGAACATAGAGGGCGGTGCTTGAGTTCGCGGCTTTTGGTCGCTGTGGTGCCTTGCGGGCAAGCCATCCGTGGTCTCAGGTCATTTCGAAACAGGCTTGTATTTCGTGCTTCTCGGATTGTCATGTTTCCGTTTCGTCAGAGCGCCAACCTCGAGGCACACAGGGTTCTACCTATACGAGTAGTTTTCTCCGTACTCCTTGTTTTGTGTTTCTACTTTTTTCTTCGGGTGGACGGGTGGTACGGTGGATATTGTCCTCCTCGTATTTCTTGGTTTGCAAGTGATTCGGAAATGAATACCACAGCCCGTAGTACGGTACCGTTCCCTTTCGACTGGTACAACGGTGTACGTATTACTTTGTACTTGTTCTCTTCCATCTGTACACGTATTACTTTTTAGCCTGTTTCTGACCACGGGCTAGCTTTCAGGGGAATAAGATATCAATAACGTCAGAACATCATCATCATCATCATCATCACCATCATCGTCATGATCAGTTCACTATTAATAGCAGCTGGGGGGAACCCCCCGTACGTCACATGGAGTACAGTATCAGTGCTGGCCCTGCTTTCCCCTTGACGACACTTGTATCGCTCATGAAGAACCACAACACCACACTACTCGCAGTGTTGCCCAAATCAAGACGAAGCCCATTATAAACCCTATACAAAAAATGCGGGGATCGGGGGAGAATATCCCTACTCTGAAGTCTATATATCGTGGCGTGTTTACTGCGCACAAGCGGCTGAACACTTAACATGAGGTACGTGATCAGGCAGTTAAGTTACGGTCAGCGGCTAATGTTGTTGAACGCGCGATCTATTCCACAGGAGTTTTGTTCAGCAGAGGCATGTTTGTTTTTGATACGATTCGAAAAAAAAACGACAACTGTTTGCAGGGACGTGTCCAACCGGTGTGCGGACTTTATCGGTTTCCAAATCGCATGCGGTTTCTAATTGCAGTACCAGGTATCTTGCGGTTTCCACCATTAGGTAAGTGGTCCCTTACAAAAAAGAAACTACGTTCGTACCTTGTATATTTGTAGTATACATTTTGTCAAGTTCCAACCGTCTGGACCACCTGATGCTGCTATTCCTTACAGTATCATTATTAGTTTGGACCATAGTATCAACAGTCAGAACCCACCATGGATCCAAAAGCCCATACTATTAGTAGTATACTACTTGTAATGTTTACACGCCATGCTATTAATACGGCCCCCCGTAATGATGTACGCAAGTAGGAGGCTGCAGACATGGGAATCGAAGAGGATCGACTAAATGAAACCTTACGCACGAGCTAATTTCCCATGCCTTCGTTTTTCTCGCGAGAAGAGTTCAGCCTTTTCCTACCTCGTCGAATCGTGTCCAAGTTAGCCTTTTCCTACCTCGTCGAATCGTGTCCGAGTTTTACGTGCACACAAGCCATTGATGGACACCTCCTATGTCAATTTTGCACAAAGAAACAGTCCCTTGGAGGGGGCGCTCGAATTCGAGAAATCGGCGATACCAGCTTCCAGGTACGGGGTTTACCACAAGACCACCGGGGACGCCGGCTGTGCCGCACGGGCTACCCACCCACAAGAGAGTTGTTTTCCACTTCGGTAAATGTCAACCACGGCAGCATAGGCTTCCGAACACACGTCACACGTCATATTAGATCATAGATCATAGATGATAGATGAGACCGTCATCGATTTCACGGCCGTGGAGCCCTATTCTCGCTCTCCTGTTGGGGTTCTCTATTTATAACACTGCTGCTGTGGTCTTGGGTCGTTTGCGGGTCATAGTTGCGGGCCAAATACGGAAGCCTTTTGTTTCTCGTTTTCATCTCGCACTAGGCCAAACCCAGAGGTCCATCCACACTTGTCCGTTTTCCATTTTCATATTCGGAGCGCGTTAAATACTACCGGTACCTCGAAAGTATATACGAGCATCTCCCTCATACGAGTATAATATCACAAAAGTCTACGAGACTAAATGCTATCATCATAATAAGGAGCCTGGTTTGTCGAACGCGTCGACTTCTCGACCTCAGAACCTAAAGTATACAGCAGTTGTACTAGACTGCACAGATTTTAGACTTTAGTATAACGAGTGATGGACGTATCAGGTATGTATAATACCAGGTATCGATGTATGAAATATCCCACTTATTAAATAGCTTGATTAAATAGCTTGCAAACATAACCTTCGACGAAATACTCCCATCTCACAGCCGACGTTTTTTTAATTTTACTGGAATTCGAAGTATAATAGGGCATACAGCATACCAGTACAGCATGGAGCATAGAGCAAAGAACAAAGAGCATACAGCATACAGCATTGGAAAAGCAGGGGGTATCATAGGGTAAAAGAGGGAGAGACGGTTTTTCCCTTCACATTTCTGGAGACAAGCTATTTGGAATTACTACAGTGGTACTGAGGGATTATTTTGGCATTTCCAAAGAAGTTGCCTCCAGCTGTTGTAGTAGTCTACTCTGTAACCCTTAACCTCGTCTACGAAAACAGAACAAATTGTATACCTCTAATTCCACGTACATATGTACGAAGTATAATAGAATAATAGAATAGAATATGCAGTTCGTCCGCAGAAACGCAGCTATATAATATACTAGCATAGCTGCCAAAATATATCGTATCGTTGCTCATACGAGTCTCCATAGTACACTCCCGCATAACATGTACGTCTACTGCTGTATACCTGGTACTTGGTACTTGGTATATGCATGTGTCCCTTCGGGGGTGTGCGCGTACCGTATTATAAGTATCAGGGCATTCATCATTAATTAGGGCTTGAGCGCCTGTTGCCTGTTGAGCGTAGTGTTGCTGCCCCCGGGGGGCCGCCGGAGTTCGTTTTTTTTCAACCCATGTGTGAACATACAACATACGCCCGAAAATCACTTCGCAATGTATTTGGTGTTTTACTTCGAGTGTACCTGGTATATCCTAATGGCGGCTTCCCGAGACTGCCTTCTTCCTCTTTAACACAAGAAGGCCTGTCCTGTTTCGCTCTCCCGAGAGTAAATTGTAAAACGATTTTACCGAAATGTACCCTTCATATTAGTACGAGGTATGATTATACATGCCAAATGTGTCCAAACAGGATGTACAAGGTACGGAGCGATCATAGAAATAACGAAGAAGAATGAAGCACCTGTAAATAATATTTAAGAAGTGCCCAAAAAAAAACTTCACCTACGTACACGTACGGCGAAGACAAAACAGGGCCCAGAAAAACAAACACCCCTTCGGCGAATTAGTCGCCGCAACGACAACGCCGCCTGCGGGGGCGGAAAGTTGCGGCACCATAAAGCCGTGATGCGGGAAACAGTAATTCCAACCAAACTGTTGCGCCAGCGCAACAGCTAACTATTAATAATGCCCTGGTATTATGTATATCATATTATACCAATTTCACAACTTCCTAAATTGTACTAGAAATACTATAATACTATAATACTAGTACACCAGCAGTAATAATCGTGGACTGAATGCTATGTAAATGGGGAATTGGGCAATGAATCGCGTTATAATTGCACGAAGCACGAAGACCCTTCCCCTTTAGATTTTTGCAAAAACATGTAGTACCATCGTATTAATAGTATATGCCTATGTACCATGTGTGTGTTTTCGTCCCATTTTTTCTGGGCGTCAGATGTTTGAACGCACCAACCGGGGTCACACAGGGGGAAGGTA
>JAYJME010004790.1:0-10628 GCA_036873775.1 Costaria costata
TCTTTAAAAAAGTCAATTAACACCCCATGACCTAGGTATACAAAAATATCATATTGCAAAACGAGAATGACACCCCGACGATTTGGGGTTACCATTTTACTACCCCAAAGAGTATCCCACACTATTTCTGAGTACTTTTGTCCCCAAAAACCGTTTCTGGCTGACCCGTGCTACGATAGAGGTTGCACGTTTTGGGTTTTTTGTTTCTGAATAACGGGGCTCCTTAACCCAAAATCGTCCGAATGTCATTCTTAATGAGCGATGTGATTTTTTCAAATACCTAGTCCACGGTTTTGCTCACCGAGCTGCCCTTCCGTTTTAGTAAAATACAGTTTTCGGGTGTGATATGGAGCTCCTAAAGTTAAGAGCCCCAGAAAAAAAAGGGTGCACCTCAACCATCGTAGCATGGGTCAGAACAACAATGGGATACCGACGACGTTTGGTTTACCGTAGGAACTCCGTGGTTCAGAGAATATTTTAGCCAAAGAAGTGCTACCTCTATCGTAGCACGAGTCGCCACGCTTCTGTGTTTGCAGTCTCTCAAGCGTTTATCATTTTGACTTCGACATATGCACCACCTTTCGCATTGTTTACTACGCTGTGTCATAACACTATTTTACAAAACAAAACATGAAGAAAGGTGGTGGGTCACTCCCCCGAGTCGGCTGAACGCGTTCGTGAAAATCGGGGTATAAAGTGGTACAATACCGTAGCTCACTCACTCGTCTCCTTGCATATTGGTCGACGACATACACCCACCTGCAGATCCTGCGTGTGGGCACGAAACCAGGGAACTTATCTCACCTTGTTGAGCTCTCCTTCTATCGTGAGACCGTCAACCTTCTTGCCGGTTTCGTCGGTGCACTTGCCCACAATTTCCCGCCCTGTCGGCTTGTAGGGGATCCTCTCTGTCCCTTCGTCGTTCGAAATGACGGGGTTCGGGAAGCACTTCTGCCCCATCTCGAATCCGACGAACGCCTGTCACAGAGGCAAAAGGGGGTGCAACGGGTTGGGAAGATACTCAGCAAACGCATCCGGAGGATGATATTTCGAGCTATTGAATAGTTGTTACGTCGGGGAGCATCGTCATTCCAGCCACCATTATCGCAGGGATCGGTAGAGTTTCAGGGGCTAGATAAAATATTCGGCTACTTCACGCTTGCGAACGTTTGATTACCCTTGGTGTCATCGCCACTGGGCACGTGGGCTTGTTTTCCTGGCCACAGTAAGAATAAACTACGATGCCGTATTTTGGTGTGAGTGGGCAAATATTGAGCAGACCCTGTGAGCGGCTGCCGAGATTATTGTTCGGATGGAGCAGCTGCCGAGATTATGGTACGGGTGGATGCCGCTGCAAGGGCTAGGGCACATGCTGCGATAGGGGTGCACCTTCGGTTTTCTAATGTTCACCACTTTGGGAGCTCTGTACCTCAACCAAAATCTAACTTTCAGAAATATTGTGAGAAAACCCCGATGAACCATCCCATGGCCTAGGTACACAACCGATTATATTGCAAAACAATAATGGAATCCCGACGATTTGGGGTTAAGGAGCTCCATCGTTGAGAACCTATTTTAGCCAAAACGTGCTACCTCTGTTATCGAAGCACGCGTCCTAGGCACAGTGCTGGTTCACGCTTGCAAACACTTGATTTCCCTTGCCTCACTATTTGGGTATGTGGACTTGTGTCCTGTCCAAATAAACGAAGCCAGATATGTAAAAGGATGATATTTTGTTCGGGTATTACCACGAATATTGAACCCACCCCTGCAAAGGCTAGTGCTCGTAGTAGCGGCACTGCCGAGTTAGCCGTGACACAGTTGAGCGAAAACCACTTCGCGTTTTAACACCGGACAACGACGCATACCGGCAAAAGCCAGGAGGAGCTGTGAAATTAAGGCAACTGTTGCAATTTAGTATTTGCATGGAAATTTCCATATACTGCGCAGAATCTACTGAGCTAATGGTTTCGCCGTGTATTAAAACAATACTATGTCGCAGTATCTGCCTACATACCGCTATCTATGGCGTGTACGCGTTGTGCTTACGGTTACAAATTTTACGGTATACACGTATGCGCCGCGATGTCGAACCCATGTCCTGTCTTTGAATTACGAAAATAACGAATTGCAACAACCGCCCTATCTATTTGATATATATCGGAGTGATGCATTTCGATATCGTCCTAAAAACAAATTTGTCAATTGTCTCCAAAACACACAACAAGCGTTGTCAATTATCTCCTAAACAAGCAACCAATTTTGTCAATTTTCTCCCAAACATTCAACAACAAACATACAACAACAAAATGAGTACCGTTTCCACAAACAAAACAAAATTTGTTTCACCCTCATATCCATTGGTTTATCATGTATGCATCACCTTGAGAACAGTGATGTAAGCGCCGTTATTGATGGCATGCCCGCTGGGGTACGCCGGGTGCGTGGGAGAGCCCTCGGCTACAGCCATGGGAAGCAGGAAGGTCTTCTCGCCGTCTGGATTCATTTTCTTGTTATGCGCCTCGACTCCGTCAAGCAGTGCCTACGCGAGTCGTCAGAGGTTTCCACACGAAACGGCAGTATTTCGGTGTCATCACAGATGTAGGGTACAGGGCGGTGAGTGATAACGCGTCCATCCCCTCGTTCTGCTTTTCCCGGGTGTCGTTGTTTGCCTAGATATCGGGACGAACAAAATCCTCAAACCCATCATCTCTCGCATTGAAAACTAAGTAGTGAGTCCTACCACATTGAAACAGGTCTGAACGGTGTTCACGGATTAGTTCTATTGTATGACACCATTTGGCGTATCACACCAGATTCGGATCCTCATGGCATGGTGTTAACAGCTGTACCAGGCATATGTTTGATAAGGTGCTTCTGCCTTCGCGTCGTTTCATTACAGACTTCGTACGCCTTGCTTCCTCTCCCATACGAACTGAACCTGAACTAACAAACACGGGTTGCCGTTTACTGACCGTGTTCTTCAGAATTGAGTTCGGCAGCGGGGTGATGACGTCCTTCATGAGCGTGTTGTGTACCAGGCCACCGTACGCCTCCGGCCTCAACATGAGGTGGACATGCCACTGATGTTGTCGGACCGCAGACCATCAGTCGGTCGAATGGGAAGAGGGGCGGCGGGGGAGATGAGCCAAGCTACATGTAGTGGTGGTTGAATGTGGGATACAAACAAAGTCGCCAATTACCAGATGTAGGAAGGGCGTTGCAAAACCGATGGCATGCGTTCAAAATGGTAGAGGTCGAGCGATCTCGTGGTAAGGGGACGGATAACATCCGAATCGCGCGTGCTGTCGCGCAGGAGTCATACCCTCCCCTGCAATGGCCCAATAAGAGTAATTCGTACACCACTAGTGCCTGCAGTTGTATTGTTGTCCACGAGGTAATTTTGCCGCTGCGTGTTCCCTCTTTAGAGGGCAGCTGCGTGTCGCGGAGGCATAGCAACCCAGCCTCTTGGCGGTGCAACCCCCAAACTATTCTCGGGTCAACACTTAATTACGTCCGGGTTGCAGCCCTTCGCTTGCGACACAGGCACGAACCCGCCTATAAATGAGGCCACGTCAAATGCATGCATGGAGGTCGCACCTTAGTGTACCACGCATGGCGTGATGAAGAGCTGGCTGCGGCCATGGCAGTGAGGATGTGTGACTCGCCGAAAGTAGAAAACCCCAACTGGCGTTCGGACTCCGTGTAGGGCCCGACGGTTCCCCCGAGCACCTCTCGCGCGAACAAGATGAGCGCGGCGCGGAAGGCCTCCGTGTAGAGTTTGTCTCTGAATGCTTGAGTGGCCAGGTCTCGGCCGTTGCGAACGAAGCGGGGATTCGCCTCGTCGAACAATGTCTCCACTTTGGAAGCACCGTTCTAGTTCACAGTATAAAAATACACCGGACCAAACATATGTCGACAATGAGAAAGAGAGGAGGGAAAACAAAACATGTAATAGGCGAATGGGCTAATACGGTTTGCACACACACGCACACGCCAATATCTGAATATACTGTGAGCGTCCAGTATATCAGACACGACTAAATGAGGTGTTGGTTCCTGCTTACTGTAAGATCATGTATTTACCCTGTGTGGTTGTGCTCGAACGCTCTGCGGCGCCCCTTCTACATAACGCTAAACAAACTGCAGGTGCAGAACTACCTACCGTGCTGCCAAAGTCCACCCCTTTCGGTGCTCGGTGATAAACGCTAGCTTGAACAAGCGGTGGGAGGTGTTCCATTACCCAGTCGCCCGGGGCTTGTTCTTGCAAGAGACTGGTGCTGCGATAGGTGGGTTACCCACATTTTCACTTGCTGCGTTCTGGCCAATCGGGCGATTTTCACTGCATCTCACTCGAAATTATTTTCTTGTTTGTCCTGTTTTGTTTCCCTAGCGGACCCATGCTACGATGGAGGTGTTGTTCCATTGTGTTTCTTTCTGAAGCTCCTCGCGTTAGGAGAGTCTCTGTACTTCACCCACAAACCGATTTAGAGAAACACAAAAGTGCAACACGGTCGACAAACCCATGAGCTAGGTATACGAACATATCATATCGCAAAACAAGAATAACACCCCCGACGACTTTGGGTTAAGGAGCCCCGTCATTCAGAAACAAAAACGCCAAAAAGTGCTACCTCTATCGTAGCACGCGTCAGCGTAGAAGCCAACCCCATGTGAGTGCCTAAAATGGTAAAACCAAACCTTGTTAAAGCTTACGACGGAAAAATAGTTCGCGCAGACACTCAGCCGAGTGGCTCTGAACGGCGGAAAACCAGAAGGACCCCAAAGTGAACCCCCTAACGTAGCAGGACTCAAGATAAACAAATTCGACTATACTTCCCACCTGCACATCGAGCCACGGCTGAAAGCCCGTCATGTAGTCCATCCCTGGGAAAAGGGGGTCCGCCTTCGGCGTCACCCTGATGGAATCGATCACGAAGTCCGACAGTATGAACTGGGACACAAGGGGGCCGGTGGTCACGCCCGGCCAGTCCGTGCGGAACAGATCGGTGACAGGGTCGATCCTTCCGCCCTTGCTCCTAACGATGTTGAGTCCCCTGAACGCCGGTAGACTCTGCAAGTTCTCTTTACGAGTTGGAAGTATCCGAAGGCAGAGAGAGAGCGCGCAGGGTGCCGAACCTACCGTCTGTTTCGTGTCGAGAAATCTGTGTTTCGTTGTTTTAACAAGGGTATCTACATAACACGAAACATCGGTGCTTGGTTAACCGCAATATACATCGGTTTCGGCCCCTTGTAAAACCGGACACTTGCTACAGTAGGGATAGCACGTACTGTTTCTGAGAACCTACCCACTTGAGGAGTCCTGTGGCCCACCCAACCACGAAACGTGTAAGCTAGGCCTGATCGGCAATTCTATGGTTTAGGTATCTACCGAATTTTCATGGTAGACGCGTGCCACGATAGAGGTTGCACTTTTTGACTCCTTTGTTTCTGAATGACGGGGCTCCTTAACCCAAAACCGCCCGGACGTCAATCTTGTTTAGCAATACGATTGTTTTAAATGCCTAGTCCAAGGGTTTGCTCATCGGGCGGCCCTTCCAGTTTACTCAAAACCAGTTTTCTGGTGTGATGTGGAAGCTCGTAAAGCGAAGAGCTCCAGAAAACGAATGGTGCACACCTATCTTAGCATAGGTTCTTATAACCCTTTTACTCCGCCAAAAACGATCCCCCACTATTTCCAAGTATGTTTGTCCCAAAAAACTGTTTCCGGCTCTGAAGGAGATAAACAGAATTACGCATGTAACTGGTGCTTCGGTATGGGTGCTACTCCAATTTTCCCTACCGCGTTTCGGCATCTCGGGTGCGTGCTTCTGCACTTCACTCAAACTGCAACCCATACCTATTGTATTGGTGGACGTACGCTTAAATCCCAATGGGATGACCATCACGAAATCGAAACGCACAAACGCTTTAAGACTGCCAAGAGGTGGTGGGATATTCACTCGGCCGAGTGGCTCTAAGCGGCTGCAAAAACTGAACCCTAAACAAGTGACCCCCCTTACCTCAGCAGGACTCATAGGATCCAAAGATAGCGAGTACTTACTCAGCATCCTCATCGGTGAAAAATATTTGGGCTAAACGTGCAATCCGCTACCGCGATGCGATCCCCTTTCTCCAAGGGAAATGCTCGTGATGCGTGGTTTACCCGCTGCGATCTTGATGAGGCTGTTGCTGGCGAACTGCGAGAAGGGTATGTCTCTTGCTAAGGCCATCCAGTAGACCTCGGCCTGTTGCGCGGCCTGCACGGTCACATGATATTGCAACAGCGAATGAAGGGCGGGGGAGCAGGGCAGACACACAGCTTTGTGTGGTTCGGGGTCCGGGCAAGGTTATGCGAGGCATCTGTCAGTTTGGCAGGTCGACAGCTACACACCCAAACAATCGGACACGCAGGTGCCAGGATACATCGCATCTCTGCACAACCCGAGATTGCAGTGGCTCAACAATCTGACAAACCTTACCAGCCTTTCGGACAGAACGCCGTCGGGGGTGACGATGAAGACATTGTCACTGCAGAATCACCAGACACCAGTAGTAGTCGGGCCGTGTGAAGATCAATACCGAGAGGCAGCCACGAAAACGAAGCAGGAACGGGGCTGGTTGAAACACACAGGCGTCGTTAAATAAACAGCTCTAATATAGAAACCTACGTCAAGCACAATGCATAATTAAGCCGGAATTGCGTCATTTCTCTCACGACCACATAGCTCAAACCCAGCGCAAGCGTTTGCACCGCCGCCTGACGGCGTCTAAACCTTTTGCGAACCGGTCGCCTAAACCCCAAAACGTGCGGCTCTGATTCAGGCCAAGGAAACGAGATTCGCCAAACCTAATACACGCACGCTCACTATCGTAAGGGTCAGAATGTCCAAACGAGTTTTCCTGCTAGTTGTTCTTTTCTGCTAGTTGTTCTTACTCCAGGGCATGATAGCATCGAAAACATTCCATTTATATCTCTCAATAGGCCAACGCACAAACAACCGCATACATGTCAGCGCCATCAACCTGGTGCGCAGCGCCCCCGAGCGGGTTGGTCAGCTTGGCACCGCACTTCGTGCCGGCCCCAGAGGGAACGTTGTCGCACACGTTAATGTCGCTCGAAAACACACATGCCAGCAACTTCTCGTAATCGCCCGGGTCCACCTGTACTAGTACGGGGGACCATAGTTAATAGGACCTACTGTAAACACCATAGAACCTACTGTAGACACCAAAACCTATCTATTTCCCTACTTTTGCTAACCTTATTGGGTCCACAGTTAATAGGACCTACTGTAGACACCATAGAACCTACTGTAGACACCAAAACCTATATGTTTCCCTGTTTTTGCTAACAATATTTGGTCCTATTTACGATGGTCCCCCGTAATAACGCATACCCGCCGACCGCATCCAAAAGAGGAAAGCAATGTGGCAATGTGTTGATGGACAGGATTGGTCTTCCGCCCGCGTATATCTCCTCACCCCATATTATACCCCCACCCATAATCCAAACGATCGAGACAAAATTAAAAAAAAACGAATGCGGGCAACAGGTTCATAGGATGGCCGTTGTGCACATGCAGCTCGTGCTTGCTGCCGTGCACGATGGACGACACGGCAATCTCGATATTCCTCGTATCCGACGCCGGCTACGATAACGGCACGAAACACGTTTGGCCCAAGCTATTTCTGATTGACGAGGCTCCTCTTATACCCACTATACCCACTATCGGTCGGACACCATTTGCACTCTATTATTAATAGTTTATCGTTTTATGCCTACGCCATTGGACTGTTTCGTTGGGTTGCCCTAGCATTATCTTCCAAAGTCAGCGTTTGGGCAAGGTATATATCTCCTCAAGGCTGGAGCCTCAGACCGTCATAGGTGCACCTCTACCATAGACATGCGTCACCTGTCCAAACTCGTCATGGGGGACCGTCTTGTGGTACTGCCCAGCGAATAGCGAGACGTTTTCCTCGTCGCCGTTAGTGATGTGGCAAGTTGGTCCAACCGCGAACTCGTCCGTGGCGATGGCCAGGCGTTTCTCGAGGGTCACCTTGGCACGCTTTGCAGGCTGTAAACAACACGTAGGGGTGTGGTATCGAAGCAACGTTCGTGTGAGTTGTAGGCGTCCACAAGTAAGAGCTGGAAGACCGCGTGTTTCATGTTTTAGCTCCAAAAATATAAATATACCACGTCCACATCCATCCACATCCAAGCTGCAACATCCTCAACACCCACGAGTTGAATCTGCGTCTGATCTTGGTCAATTTGACATCGTGTTGTTGGCTGTTTGATACTGGTCTATGCTTGGGTTGCTTTTTTTCACAACTCGGTTAGTTAGCGATACATGTCTTCTGTGTCGTGGCATGATACATATCTAACCACGTATCTTGTTCGGTATCATGCATTTAGGATGGAAACCTCGGTGCCGACCCTGGGTGTGGTTTGACGAACGGTTTCATGCGATCACAACACACACTCACGTGTATAATCATACGAAGTCTAAATATACTGAAGGTGGAAATGGGCGACTACCGGTATATACGCAAATGGTTGATGCTCCCACAATGTTCGGTTGAGACAACGCACTAGACAACGATGCCAGCTCGCTGAGCCAACGCCGACAACAAATCCAGTGAACTGGCGCCGTTGTCTAGTGAAGGGCCTCGAAGTGATGCAAGCCGCCCTGGGTTTCGTGGAATATCTCCATTGTTGTAATATAAGAGTAGAGACTATGAATCACTGCTGCACGCAATAGAAGACGGGAAAGTGGTATCGGCGGGTCGTCGAAGCAGCTACAACCTTTATGAGCGGGTGGCAGACAAGGGGGCGGAGGAGCACGTGTATTAAGACAAGGAGCGTGACCGTGTTGGAAGCAGCAGGCATCACGGTATCGGAGGCGATAGCGGAGATCATGTCGCCACGAATAATTGATCAGACCCCCTGACCTCCACCCCTCGTCATCGAAGCAGCAGGTAAGATGTACAGACAGACGACCCAGAGAGTTTACGAGCTAGGCGGCGTTTTCCAGGAGGTCGCTGACCTCTTTTCTTGAAAGCAATCGACGAATTCGCCTCATGCGGGCATGGCTCACACGGTTCTGTCTGGGGTTGTACGATTTAAAGACCACCCCGCTGAGTCAGAAATACAGCATGCTGGAGGCCAAGGTGTACGGGTTTGTGACCCAGACCCTCAGCGCAGAATACACCGCCAGGCTGAAACCTCGGCGCGTCAACACGTTCTCCGCCGAATATTTGGCCTCCAGCGCCCACAACAAACCGATATCAGTACCGAGTTTAACGCCAAGGTCTTCAAGAGGGCACACTGGGAGAACATTGAAACGACCGCATGTAAACGGTGACTCTTCATTGCGGGGGGCATGGCATGGCGAACCTTCGGGCGATTACCCGGTCGGATGGTGTTCACAACGATGGCCGATGGGTAAAACCCGGAACCACGGTGAAAGTCTAAGACCTGGCACAGGTGGTTAGTTGACTACCTCAAACGTTTCTCCAGCCACCGGGGGGCGGGTCCACGGAACATTCCCCGGTGGTCTTTGAAGTCGAGACCGTGATGTGGATCGCCGCAGCAAAGAAAGGGGACAGGTGGAACCGAGGGGTCCTCTAAGCAGTCAACCGGTTCGCGGTCAGGTGACTCGATAGTGAGGCGGAAACGAGCTGGTGGGGCCACACACCCGACATGGTTGGCGTTGAAGGGACAAGTCCACCGAGGGGGTGGTCAGCAGTTGGGCAAACGCGGAAAGATTAGAGCAGTAAGGAGACGGCAGACAGGGTAGAAATGTTCCAGATCGACCAGTACAGTATGTGCAATATATCTATATGCTGCAGCAAGTAGCTGCGGCTGCTTCGAGCCATACTTACTTTTTGTCTCGATTGCAAGCGTGTTTCTCATAGTGTTTTGGCGTTGTTTTTGTTCGTTCGGTATCGTCTGTCCCATCCCTTTCGGGGGAACGCAGGCGCGATGCTACCACCGCGGGAAACAATGTAGGATGGAGCTGGGTGTTTTTTATATAATCCAAACCAACGATCACACGAAACCTAAACGGTAATATGGCAGCGGCAAGGGATATAAGAGGTACCTGGTACTATGATACCAGGTACCTGGCATCTAGGAACGGATGATGGGTATATCGTGTACCCCGAGTTCCGAAATGGATACATTCCAACCACCCCCCCCAGCAAAACCACGTTAGTGGCGAACGAAGAAAGACAGAAAATAATCATGCAGCTGGATTGCGCTACGGCACTATTAGCAGAGACGGCAGAAAAGTGCGTTTTTTCAGTACCAGTTAGGGTCCGTTTTAACGAGAAAAAAAAGGAATCGAATTTAACTTTTTCAACTGAATTGAATGGAGTTTTTTTGGGATTGTTGGAAAAAAACGTATTTTTGGGTCTTGTCGGAGAACGGCACATGAGTTCTTCAAAAAATAATTAATCGGAATAACGCACCACGCCAAACAACGCCCAGCCTACAAACACCAGCGAGCCTAGACGAGAGCGACAGCTTTTGCATCATTGCGTGCACGCCGCCGCCAGCCTCTTATTTTTTTTGGAGAAGCAGGCTAGGAAGCTATCACTCTCAGGGTCTCTGGGGTGGGCGG
>JAYJME010004791.1:0-10626 GCA_036873775.1 Costaria costata
TTTACTATGGTCCCCCGTAATAGCAGAAACAGGGAAATATATCGGTTTTGGTGTCTACAGTAGGTTCTTTTGTGTCTGCAGTAGGTCTTGTTAACTATGGACCAAAGATTGTTAGCAAAAATAGGATATATGTATATGTATAGGTTTTGGTGTCTACAGGAGGTCCTATTGTGTCTACAGTAGGTCCTATTAACTATGGTCCCCCGTAATACAACCAGATGCATACCCAGGTAAGTGCCGAAGAGGTGCAGGGCATGGGGTCATTGACGACGTACCACACATCGGACAGAGGTCATCGCTTCCACTTCCATGATTTTGATATTTTGGGGCAGATCGATTACTGATCTGTAGTATCTGGCGAATGTCATTGGATGGGAGCCGGGTGCTCTGCACATCTAGCACATATTTCTTGGGTTGGATATGTACTGTACAGATCATGTACGGCATATGACAACGGCAGGTTAGAATATAGATGATCTAGATCGTGATCTGTCCTGCGTGTGAATTTTTCCCCGCTCAATGACTGTCGCGCTGTTGGCAACCCTAGACATCACATTCGTAATCGAGTATTCAGTGCGGTGTTATAACACGCAAAATCCCATGCGATCGTTACGTCCAAAGGCAACCCCTTTCAGAAGGGCTGGTGCCAACACGGCCAAACCCGCGGAAAAGGCAAGCAAGCCTCCTGGGGTTCTCCCGGCGAAGCAGCAAGGAGAGAGTGCTCCCCAGCAACAAAAGCCCCGCCCCGCAATCCCGATGCTGCGCCGGCCTTCGCTGGCCTGCGGAGGCGGTGGTGCAAAGGGTATCGCCGAGAATAGGTTCGATGCGGGGGGAGGGGGGAGGGGGGACAACGCGCGCAATGGAAACGGTGAACCTGCCGGGGGAGAGAAGGGGTTGGAGATGGGCAACGGGAAGATGGGGGTTCGAGTGTCGGAGTCTGGAGACAACGGGATGACGCCAGCAGCTTCCCCTGTGGCGAGACCGCTCGCTGCACCGGAAAGGTATACAACCGCCTAGATATATATATATATATATATTCCTTTGCGATATGGTTTTCGTGGGCTTTGTGGGGATCTAGCTGAGCTTGCGAGTAGCACCAACAATGGATTGTCTTGCTGGCTTTTGTCTTGACATGGATGGGGAACATCAGACTACTTGTATATGTACAACGTCCCTTATACGGCTCAAACCTGTAGTTTTTTTTTTTTTTTCTCCCAAGTGGACATAGAGTTTGAGAGTCGTAGCCATATCCCTGGGCAGTAGAACAGTCGTGAAGGGACTCTATGGTCTGTTCGTCTGCGCCATTCCCCTGGATTCATGATTCGGCAAGACATTTTACGTATCTGCTTGGGTCCGTGATTTGACATCACAGAGAAGCATTTCACAGTTTTCCTTATCTTGTACCCACAGGTAGGTTTGTTCCATTCCTTCTGCCGATTTTGCACGTCTGAAGCCATGATCACTTCGAAAAGATTCAAATCTAGCCCCGCTTCGAAGGACTTAGTATACTGCATGTCTGTATGTGCATCGTACTTTCACCTGAAGCAATATTCCACAAAACTGATCATGTCTGAAGCTGTAATCACTGCGAGACGATTCGGATCTATCTACTACCTGGGACGCTTTTGGAAGACTAATTTGTACGTATAATATAATACCATGTGATCTGTTCATCGCACCTTTTTTTTACCTCAAGCAATATTTTACACAACATATATATGCCTGAAAAGCTGTAAGCACTGCCAGAGGATTAAGATCTAGCTGGATCGCTTTTGAAGGGCATACTATTTGTACGAGTATTATGCGCATCGCACTTTCACCCGAAACAATATGTACACTCTACTCTAGATCATCTAGATCCTATATCTATCTATCGTTTTGATATGTTGTGCCGAATCTGCGTAACACGTGTATCCGACCCAGAAAGCGTGTCCTATATCATTAAAATCGTACGACTCTACACCCGGCAACACAATGTAGACCATGTACAAGATATATAAGCCGGGGATATGTCTGCCCCGAACGACACAGATCATGACTGGGAATCTGATCTGCCCGACGTGCGCAATATTTCGCACAACTTCGCACAACCACGGTAACCAGGTCTTCCGCGGGAACCAGGCCCCCTGCGGTAGCCAGGTCTTCTATGGCTGCAGGGGACGGCGGTCACAGCCAAGTCGCCGCAGGAGATGCTTGCCAGCGGCCCGACGCCTCCGGCCGCAATGACGTCATTGGCCTTCTCAACGACGAAGCTGATGCCGAAGAAACTCGGGCCAAAATGGTAGGTTAAGGTGACATCGCAAGCTAGGACTGTGTAGCAGAGCACAGGAACCCCATCCCCCCTTTTGTATGGGTCGTCACTTTTAGTTTCCAGCTCAAGTCGCAAAATAATACTTCGAAGTATTGTTTTTTTCATTTAAGGACCGTCTGGACCTGTGGTGCTACTGTACTATGATTCGAATCGTCACGGGTACATGCACCTCTTTGGTATTCTACTGTGCAAGTGTCTTGTCCTGCATGTGTTTCGCCGCCGTGAGCATGCCGAGAGGCTCTCTGGGGTCTTGTACCATCTCCGAGTCTGGAGTTGGTGGCTCTGGACAGTTTGTGGTCCCTTACGAGGTCGGGATCGGGGACGTTTCTACTGAAATCCCGCTGGTCACTACAGAACATCAAACACATTCCTCGAACATCAAACGCTTTCCTTGCGTTCTTCCACTCCTTTCTGTCAACGGCGCGAGTGAGCTCTGCATACACTTCACCGCATACATATGCCCGACTTCTTCCTACTGTGTAGTTCATAAAATGCATGCATCAGACGACTCAATGAAAAATTACCCGGCACCCGTGTGCGGCAGCAGTGGATAACGCAAAAGCTCGACAAAAACAAACTTTTGGCTGCATTGCAATAGTGCAGTAAACCTGTGTGCAGAGCATCTATCGATACTACAAGAAAACGAGCGTCAAGTTGAGATTCACAGAAAATAAGAAATGCAGGAGTCGTCGAGACTACTGTACAACTGTAGTGTAGAACGCACCCATGAATGAAACAAGAAATCCAGGCCCTGACCAGCTTCCATGTTTCTTACTGTTACTCGTAAGGGTGGGGATAGCAACCAGAACCCACGATGGTCCGAAAGATCAATACATGCTCCTATATTTAGCCATCATATTAGGCTTTGATTACTATGCTGCGATAGGGCATGCCTTATATATACTTCGAAGTATATATAGCACATTTTGGCTAAAATCTATTTATGACGGACGGCACTTACTTCTCGACTAAGAAGCTACCCAAAATCGCGGGAACGTCCAGTTTTGCTCCACAGTTTTTTGTTTCTCGCTGTAGGGATTGATCATCGGGTTATATATAACCGCTTTATAACTGCAGGGATACGATTATTCTGGGGACACAAGAGGCGTGCTACGTTGGGGGGTACCACTTTCCGACCAAAAACTGCTTCTGACGGGCACGGCTAAAGTGCTCGACCGAGGAACTACCCAGCTATATCGTAGTTGGAATCGCATTCCTTTCTTTTTTTTTCGACGCGTGCTACAATAGAGGTTGCACTTTTTGGCTTTTTTTGTTTCTGAATGACGGGGCTCCTCATTAACCCAAAATCATCCGAATGTCATTCTTGTTCAGCAATATGACGTTTTTAAAGGCCTATTCCATAGGTATGTTCGACGGGCTGCCCTTCCAGTTTACTCAAAAGCAGTTTCCGGGTGTGGTATGGAGCTCCTAAAGTGAAGAGCCTCAGAAAACCAATGGTGCACCTCAACCATCGTAGCATGGGTCTTTCCAGCATCCATGGGGCCGTCCAGTCATAAGCACTTTTGCTTTCTCAAAGTCACAGTTTTTGGGTGATGGTATGTATAGAGCTCCTCAAGCGAGAGGAACCTGATTAAAAAAAAAGTCGGTGCACTCCTACCGTATAGCATGCGTCACGAAGTACTTGGGATTAGAGTCATGTATAATAGGTTTCTGTACCCTACACTAACTAAAAGGGCTAATCGTACGAATGTTCTTGATTTCAGTTCTGGGTGGGGTGTATAGCTCTCCTCGAGCGTGTGATCCTCAGAAAAGTTGAGCGAGGTGCACCCGTGTACGGTGGTAGCATATGAAAGCTTAAAACAGAGGTGTCCTGTCCTGTGTACCTTCCGTCTCGGCTGACCCGTTAGGCCCAACGTCAAGAATGGATCCGGCAAAAGGATGCAGCCATGGCCCGGTTCCGCAGGGAGTGCGAGGCCGAAGTGGACCGTGTCAAGTGAGAGAAACACGTGGGAAGACCGCACCAACTCTAAAAGTAGGCCTACGTCAGTCGGTACCAGGTACCTGAGTTGGTGGTTACGACCTTTTGGTCCAGCTTTGACAAAATGGTGGGGTTTATTTAGTCCGTACTAACTCCTCGTTACATCTTCTTTCCGAGAGATTTCCCGGGCGTTAGAGTTAGAGTTAACTAGTGTTTATAATCGAGTGTATTGCAACCATTTCGTCGAAGCCAGGCCAAGGTTCGTACGGTCTTGATGCTGTTATAGTTGTGCTTGCTGTGGGGTCGACTGACAACGATTTTCGCGGACTGCATTCGAATGTTGTAAGAGTACCTTGTCTGCGCCGACTGGCTTTATTTGTGGACTGCAATTACGTTAGCGACACAACGCGTTTTTTTTTGTCGGGACTCTTGTTTTCCTTATTGTAAGCACACAGGGCACACAGGGTCATTTGAGTGAAGAGCACCAATGTGGTTACGCGCCATTATTTTTTTTGTCGGACGAAAGGAGACCGCTTCCTACATCTCGGCAGGCTGTTACCATGTGTCTCTTGTGTGCTATGATATGATCCACGAGTTGGATAGACCACGATCTAGATCATCTAGATCATCTGGATCCTAACCTGCCGTTATGAGATGTTGTGCAGGATCTGTGTGGTACAGATCCAACCCGGGAAACATGTCCTATAGAGGAGGCAGATTATACGGGTCCCACCTGGTAACACGAGCTAGATCCTACAGGTCAGGAATATGTTTGCCCTCTAAAATATGAAGACCATGAGATGGAAATCGACGATCTGTCCGATGTGTGCTATGACCATCACAAAATGTGCCCGTGCGCTTGCTTGCATTGGCAGGTCACTCATGGAGGAGCATGTCGCTGAACTGGAGACCCTGTTGGATGCAGAGCTTGTTGATGCTCTAGACGACACCATCGGCGAGAAGATTGAACACAACCATAGAGAAAAGACACGGTAATATACTATGTTTATTCATTTGGTCCTCCGACAATGTATCAGAACTATTCCAATCCGATATAAATCGAATACCCTCACATCTATCACCCTAGGCCGACGGTTCCCACTTTCCCTTCTCGAATATCGGTCGCTGTTGGTACCAGCATGGTTTTTCATCCATACCATATCATCCAATAAAATGCCCGTGCCGGTATTCCATTTTTGTAATCGTCGCAAGGCAAGCTAGGCCCTTCAGCCCTAAGCACCAGTGGAATTTTCAGAATTTCGACCTATTAACAACAGTATAGTTTCAAACAAAGCTGCTGGGGATTTCGAACCAGAAGAGGCCAGCGCCACCGCCAACGCCTTATTCGCTTTAATCCCGAATCCCTCGTAGTCGCCCATTACTAGGGCTGTGAGTCTAACCGACTTTAGCCGACTAGCATGGGTGCCCCCGGAAGGCTCGTCGGGGGCGCCTCTGGATGCTCTCGCTGAAAGCGCCGCCGGAGGCTCAACTTCCTCTACTTGCCTCCATCTTACAAACAAAAATTATGATAAAATCTAACAGGCCTTCCTGCAGACAAGAAAACCCAGAACGTCGGGAAGTTGGCACCGCTGCAACCACTGAAATACGCAGCCATCGAATATCTACTGCAGTCGGCGACATATTTGTCAGCCAACTAACAACCCTATAATGCCTATCATCGTAGTAGCGAAGCACATTCCAGGTATAAATAGTACCGGTACCATGGTGCATTTTAACGGCATTTTTTACCTGGCACGGAGTATGTTTTACTTTGTGTCAGCACTCTAGCATACTATTCATGTGTTAAAGAGTAGTGCGCCGCAGAGTTCTCGCTCTGGAGTTCCAGCTCTATTGTTGTGCTATTAGTTAGAGGGTATTGGAGTGTGACCCCCGCCCCCCCCCCTCTGCGGGTTGTCCTCCAAGTTCCAATATGCTCCCACCGCTGTTTGACTTACTATGATGTTATCTGCAGTGCCCGGAAGGTGAAAAATCTGGTGTCGGCGTTCTTCGCTGATCCTAGGGTGCCAAAGACTCAGCGCGTCATGTGGTGAGCAAAACCGGGAAGCCAAACTCGGGTTATTTGGTATCACCAAGCATAAGAGTGTCTAAACGGTTATGTCACAACACATATACCTCGTAAAAAAGTATATAGACGGATACACCACCACACATGAGAATGCCTAACACCACACTTGAGACTCATCGGTTATAACCACCACGCATGGGAGTATCTAAACGGTTATATCACCACACATGATAGTATCTAAACGGTTATACCATCACACAGAGAGCGTCTAAATGGTTATATCGCCACACTTGAGACTAAACGTTCACAGCAGTATATGCCACGCATGAGAGTATCTAAACGGATATACCACCGCACATGATAGTATTTAAACGGTTTTCCAACCACGCACGAAAGTGTCTAAACGGTATATCAACACACATACTGGTAAGAGTTTTTAAACCGTTATATCACCACATAATAATATATAAGCAGCATAATCGAGCGCTGACGTTCCCTGTGCCTGTCAGATGTCTATAGTATCCCTCTGGTTCAAGATTTGTAGCTTCGGCCCAGCGCCTTCATGCCAGTAGCAGGCCAATGGTACAATGGGTTTGTTAAAATCCCTTGTTTGAGGGAGTGTCTATTGTTGCTCTGCGCAGCTCGTGTTCTGAAATGTAGTCGCTTGTTGTGCGCCGCGATTCAACTTCAACGACAATGCAATGGAGGTGCCAGTATTTCACCTGCGGAAACAAATGCTGCAATTACACGTGCCTGAAACCATTTAGGATCGGTGGTACCTTTACCCTGCCGTGCCCCTCTGACACTGTGTTGTCCCATTTCATTATATATCTCGGATGTTCCCACACGCTTCCGTGCATCCCTGTGCGATGTTTCAGACCTCAGATTGTTCCTCGGCGCTGGTGCTGCGTCCGACCGAATCTCCGGTGGTGAGGCAAAGCATGTTTTCAGACTGGAGGAGTGCTTCCGGGCACTCCAAGCTTCCAAACGCTCCAACGAGCTGGTCAGCGGGAGATGCTTCGCCGACAGGAATCGGCTGCACTATTCAGTATTCTAGATATTTTGAAAAAGCGCGTGGCACCAGTTTTTACACTTTAACAGGTCATGTTCGAAGGCACGCTCGAAGACAACGCATGTCTTTCGTGGAAGGGCATTCAACCTTGTTTGTGTGCCCAACCCGGCATGTATGATGTATGCGCCCGATCCGGCATGTATGTGTGATGTACGCATACGACGGTTTATCGCACTGTTTACACTTTTTTACATGAGTTATCAAATACTGCCAGTGTTGCAGTGATTTATTATTTACTTGGAGGGTACCCTTGGAGTTCCAAGGCATGTACGAGTAGAGTTTTGAGGCAAGGCAAACAAAAAAAGCGGTTAACACGTTGCGGTGCGCTTGAGCATGCATCCTACCACCGCTGTATGTTGCAGTTTGCTCTTGATGGGTGCGCATGGAGTTCCAATGCATGTATGAAAATTGTTTGGGGACAAGGAAGTATCCCGCCTATTTTTATCGGGTCGACTTAGCCACGAGCACAAACACGATGCATGTCCAATATGACCATTTTACAACTCAGAGGGCATGGGCTCTATCGGTATGAAGCGGCACGATCGGGAAGTAAGTATCGTTCATCTTGCCGAAAGCACGATCTCATGCTCTCGCTGCAGGCTGGCTCGGGCCTGCAGCACGCCGTCTATCTCTCGGAAATGTCAGATGAGCTCGCTATTGAAGTCCATGAGGTTGCCGTTATGCGCAAACTAGCATCGTCTAGCCTGCCTAGTCGACGGACATTACAGAAGGGGTCATTGTCGTTGAGTCGTCATAGCTGGGAGAGGAAGCACACACCCACAAGGCATATCTGGTGGATTTCATACCGCAAACAAATGTTTTTCTAGCCGATACTGCCTTACCGTGCCCACGGGATTTTATTTTTATTTTTTTGATACACTCCATCCAATGGCGTGAAAATTGACTCTTAAATAGTAGAAAAACTGCGGGCACGAAAAGTTTGTGCTGGCCGTTTCGTTGCTACGCGACATGTCCGGGCGTGTCGCTTGCCGCGTGGGTAGAGAGAGCTACCTTGAATGACCAATTAGAACCATGCCTTTCTGGCTCACCGAGGGTTCATAACGAGAGAAACCAACGCATTTCGAAGCTCAGACCTCGGTTCTCTTGTGAGACCCGTCCAATCCTACAACACAGCCTATTCACGAACTTCGACCGCCGTACCCCCTCTGGGCACTGCTGGCTGGGTAGCGGACACGACTGGCTGTCTGTTTTCCACCACGAATGCAATGATACCATCAACACAGCGGTGACATTTGTGGCGGCCCACATCGCCCGCGGTTTGTTCCACTCTAAGAAGCATCGTATTCCATGTTGGATAGCCAATTTATATTACACCGAATGCTCACAGACTGGCGAACACCTCATTAGCCAATCCAACCAGCAATTGTGGAAGCACCGGCAAATGCAACCCGCTCGAGCATGTAGGTGCAAAAAACAGCACTTTCGTATATATTCCTTGCTTCGCATGTCCATCAACTTGCTGCGTTAAATGCTGGGCTACTCAAACTCGCACATGGTTGCAATGACACCGTGCACCTCAATATAATCGTTTCAAGCACCTGGTACCTACAACATATACCAGCCAAAAATGGCAATCGGGAGACAGAGCAACACCTCCCAACCCTAGCGGCTAGTCCAAGCTCAGAGACCGAAAGCAAGAGTAACCTCCTACATTCTTACGTTGCTATACAACGCAGGGACGCCACATCTATTATCGTGGTGTAAGGTCACTCCTGTGCCGTGGATCTGAACGTCGATGCCAGCCTTAGAAAGGGAACCACATCCAACACGACCCCGAAATCATCCTGGTCGCAAGACCCCTAGGCGTCTGCCCGCACCTAATGTTTAGAAAAATATAATGGTAATTACGTGATAGAGCTATGGAGCTACGGGTATACAGAGTAGGCCCAATTAAAGAGCGCAGCACTCCAAAAAGACGGTAATACAGACAGCTGTAGTCATAACCAACACGCACGACAAGGAGCAGTGCAGTCCTCACAATGCAATGTAACGGTTCACTTGTAGATACCTAACGAGAAAAAATCTAGCCCCCTGCGAATTGAGGCAAACCATAAATACCAACATACCAATATGCCATTATAGCCAGACAAATACTACAAGTACAGTATATGACTCCTATCAACTATCAATAGTAAGAAACAGGAAAGCTGGTCGAGGCCGGATTTCGTATTTAAGAATGGGTGCGTTCTGCGCTAACTTAAGTATAACGACTCCTGCCGAATTTCTTATTTTCCTGCAAGTCTCAGCCTTCCTTTCTCATTGCTAATAGCTTCCCTGTACTGTATATCGTGATGGCTGGCATTGTTGTCATTGACCACTGCCGTGGTACGCCAACTAATTCGGCGTGGAGCCTATCACTCCCAACATCCACCAACACTGACACTCCCGACTGCACCCGCAACCGAATATCTACCCACTTCGCTCAGCACAGACAAGGCGCCCAGTATCCTGAAACGGTCATGGTCGCCACCTCCTGGCGAAAAACAGCGCGCGTTGGGGGGAATTAAAAAAAAAACGCCAATCTTCTTTACATTTTGGGTGCAAGCTCCAGCCAATCCGTAGCTTCCTAACAAATCCTACACTGCTACCAACGTAAACGCAGGGTCGTCCGGACAATTCACAGACAATAGGTCAATTCTTAAATAAAATATAAGGCAATTGTTGACAGCAAAAAGGAGCTTACCCCAACTGCACGATTTCCACGAGACGCTGGACAAAATACTATGTAACACCTCTGGATGTACATGCGATCCGCTATTGTACCCCGCTATTACATGGGCGGGGGGTTAGCTCAGTCAGCTGGTGAACCAACAAACACGTGCAGCTTCGCTAGTTGCAAGTTCCTACCATGACTAAAGTAGCCCAACTGGTAGGCGCTTCTAACTAATAAAATAAATACTTTAGAGCTCCAAGCACCCAATCTTGGCAGCAATTTCCGGGGCACTCACTCTCCTTGCCACGCATTTGTACTGTACCCTCAGGCATTCTGCCTTATCTTTCCACTTTCCGCAAAAAGCGAGAAAAAGCGTTGCTGCCGTCTCCAACTCGCTTCTAACTAACAAGCTTGGCTCGTTTTTCTTCGGCCCATCAGTAACTACGCGGGTAGTCGTACGCAATCTGCGCCGGCTGCACGGCAGCCGGAGCGTACACCTGCCCTGTGTCACGTGGATAGTCGAACACAGTGGTAGGGACCGGGTTCGACACCCGGGCCGAAGCCTGGCCGCTCTCGCGCGGGTAGTCCGCCCTGACCTTAGCGC
>JAYJME010004792.1:0-10625 GCA_036873775.1 Costaria costata
ATCAGCGAACTGCTGGCAGAACTCGACATCGAACCCGGAAAGCCGGTCGCGGGGGAAGCGTTGAGCGCGATCCAGGGTTGGGCTACCATCGAGGACGACGATGAGGTGGTAGAGGCTCTTCGACTGGACGCGGTGGACGACATGACGGAAATGCTGGCTGGAACGCACGTGTCTTCCGGCTGCGAGGAGGGCGGGGGGGAGGGCGGGGGGGAGGGCGAAGAGGCGGACGGCGGTGGCGACGAGAACACGGGGCGCGAGCGCCGTGCTCCACCGCCTTATGATGAGCTGTCGTCTCACTTCGGCGTCCTGGAAGTGGCAGCAGACGAGAGTGGCAACGGAGAGGCGGCGTTCTACCTAACCAAAGCAAAAATGGCGATGATCGCAGCGCATTCCGCTAAGCGGGCGCGCCAGGCAGACATGAGAGAGTTTGTCGAGACGCAGTGAGGGCGGGGGGTACATGGTTGTTTTGTTTTTCTTGCGGTGCGCTTCCTGTCGTGCTTGTCTTGGTTTGTTTTGTGTTTTTTTTCTTGCAGTATCGAAGCGGGTGCGCCAGGCAGGCATGAGAGAATTTCGTCACCACGTAGTGATGGGGGGTACAGCAGTAGTACATGGTTGTTTGTTTTTTTGTATTGCGCTTCTGGTCGTGGTTCTTCTTCTGTTTCTATGTATCTTGCAACATCGAAGGAAGGCAACGAGGAAGGAGAAAGGCAACGAGGAATGAGATTTAGCTTCGTCCACTACGTATTAATACTGCTGTAAACAATTTCGATCGATTTTGTGCTCTGTTAGCCCCGCAAAGCGAGAACGCCACATCCTGAAGTCAAACAGTGCCTCAGTAGTGCCTAACCTGCACTATTGAGGGATTTCCAAAACCTCAATAGTGCAGGACCTGCCCTATTGAGGCACTCTTATGAGTAGTGCAGGTGCCCGGTATAGTGCAGGTAAAATTTCTGGGCACACCCCTGCACTATACCGGGACCAGTACTGTATTGTATTTTCAGTTTTCCTTTTCACGTTTGTCGCGACCCCGATTCCCCTGTCTCATACGGCATGGATGGTTTGCAAAGTCAGAATTTGAACTGCTTATACGCAAACACTAAAGAAACATTACGAAACCGATTTTCACTTTTCTTTAATCTAAAGTAATGAATTCCCCAGATTTGTTTATACGCAAACACTCTTATGATGATATCCTTTGGCGAACTAAAAAATTCGAGACGGGCGTGTTTAGGTGGCTGCTTGTTCGATCGGGTCAAAGCGAGTCATACAATAGATTATTCTGGAAGGTTCTTCGCTGGCGTGTGCTCTTTGCAGGCTGCTCGTCATGATATCTACACGTCGGTTGGGCAGGTACACCTACGACTGTTCGTGCAAAGAGCTGCAGGTTAACCGAAGAGATGGGCTGTTCCAACGGCCCAAGTTTACAAAACTGTAATGGAGTTTATGGAGTTTATATTTATATATATATATCGTGAAGTTAGTGTTGGACTTTTTTTGGTTGAAAAGTGGGGCATTTTTTATCCTTAAAGTTAGTGTGGGGATCATTATCTTGAGGTTAGCGGGGGCGGCGCGGATCCGCCCCGTTCCCGGGGAGAGAGCGAGCCGTCCCCGGGGTGGCGCCTTCCCACACCCACCGCTCACCGAGTTGTGCCTGGTCGCCCGTACTCTCACCAGCGTCACGGAGGGCCGCCGTGTGGGGCGGGCGTGACATCCTCGTGCCGTGTCGGCAAGCCTGATTGCTCGCGTTAGAGAGGGTTCTCCGTTGAGCATACCAAAACCAGCATAGTGTCGAACATCTAATGCAACATCACCACCACCACCACTACTACCGAGCAGCAATAATTTATGTAGATCGCCTCCAATGACGTTTGTTCGGGCGGTCGTTCGCACCCGATAAAACACCCTTCTTGGGCGCGGTGACAGCGCGAAATCACCATTTGACAAAACTCGACAAACGATGACAAGCAGCACTGAGCATGCTGGATTTTGCGCAATAAACACGAAAGGCAAGTAGAGGGGAGACGACACCTATGCCCACGGCTTGTCCAGAATATCACGAAGCAAAACCTCGCCTCCAACACGATGAGCTGGGAAGTAATTATTATAAGCAAACAAAATAAAACGTTGGCTGAGAACTGCCAGTACTGTATTCGATTATCCTTCCTGGCCGTTGTTGTGTTTGTCGTCGGTATCCCCAGGACCGGACTGAACTACTCAGAATTTGCCGTCGTCGCGGAAAATGGAAGCTTGAGCAGTGCTGCAGGAGTCGAGGCCATCGTGAAGGATCTCTCCTACAGGTAATATACACTGTCGGTTTAACCTTTCGTCTGCAGGTCGATTATTTGTACGTATACGAAGTACATATGAGTGCGATGATTGATCGGTTGTAGCTTCATTGATTCGTCGATTGACTTTGTTGATCGAATAATCAGGTTTGATGGGTTGTTACATTGTTAAAAATAGGCAACAGCAGCCCATTGGGGTATTAAACGTTCGGTAGCGACTGCAGTACAAAAGCCGGCGTAGTCAATGCTGAGTAGTATGCAGTACTATACCGAATTAGCAGAAGCGTACGCGTACCATTCAGCATTATGTGCGGTTGGTCTGCCTCCTGCTTGGAAGTGGCACGGACAAGTAATCCGGTGCAGTTATGTACGAGTATTGCCGTGCAATAACATAGGAATGATGCGGTGTAATTCCGTGCGGCGTATTTCGGAATCTTCTAGAGCTCAGGATCGTTCCTGGCAATCCTCGATGCTACAGTAGCAGCAAAAAGTTCTTAGTGGCTCAGAAGTTCGAGGCCTCTGGCGCATGACAGAGTACTCCAGACTCCAAAGCTTCTTAAGCCTGGCAGTTCTATAGACGTAGAGACACCAAGGCGCATCGCCCTATGTGGTCACTCGCGTGTGTCCCTCTAATTATTTTCAGAGTATCTTTTCTTGTCCATTCGACACTTTCAACATCACTAATTTTCGTCTGTTGTCCCAAAGCACCTGCCAGGTAGTCGAACCGCTGCCAGCACAAGCCTGTGCTACCACCTGCCAAGGGTGTACCCACTCGATACCCAAACCCTAGGCTGTTCAATTTATTTTATTTTATTGTTGTTTTGTTGGTTGGTTTGTCGAAAACACAGTTGCGGGGTCGAATGGCCAACTCGGCGAGGATCGACCGCTTTGCCAGTCAGACGGCCTGTCAATCACCGCTGGGGACATTTCTAAAGGATGCCGACCACAGTGGTACTACTGCTGTTGTTGTTTGGTTGGAGGGCTCAGGCGTAGTATATCAGTACTACCCCCACCACGGGCTTGCACGCACGAAGGCAGTCTACTCTAGTTTCTCTTTTGACGATATCATAGCAGATCTCGTGGTGTACGGCCAGGAGCGGGGAAACACACAAACAAACGCCGATCGCCAAATGCCTCCTGAATTTCGTTATTCAGTTGTATCTACGTACATCATGCTGACATGCTTCGTGAACAGATCGGATGAACAGCTGACAACGCTCCGCGAAGGTCTCGTGCGGGGCCGGTACTCGGTTGTATACGGGACGACCGATGGAAATACGCTTGCCGACATGACACCCTTCCACGGCACGGCATCAAGGTTCCTACAAGATGTACGTGTTAGCGCTCGATGTTGTCTGCTCGCTGATGAACAGGGTCCAGAAGAAAGCATGCGGACCCTGCGCCCTTGTTGTTTATAGTTTCCGCCAGTAGTGAGTACGTGCGTGGGCACGATGGGTCTGCAGTTTATCGGTTTGCTCCCAGATGGGACGCACGAGACATTCCTGGACGTGTTTTATGTTTCTCCCGAAAACACCCCTGCTACTGGCCGCGCACCGTACTACACGACTGTTTGCACTACAGTGGGACTGTGTCGCGGAGCACATGAAATCTAGACTCCAGCTCCGTGTCGTCGCCTGTTCCGATGTCTAAGTCTGGCGTATACTCCATTAGTAGCTATACGAAGTATGTTTTATGGACAACAGACAGTTTTGCGCTTGAGTTTGAGGCTTCACATTGTGAACGAAGACTCTCCGAATTAGGCGGCAGTCTTCATTCCCAGCCGTGCAGGTGAAGAAAAACTTATAATAAGTATATGACATACTTTGCAGTAGGAAACGGGAGAGTGCTGTTTATCTGCAGGACTGGGAATCAGAAACACCGCTTATTTCGGAGAATCTAACAATCAAAATCTGAAGAACCAAGCTCCAGTCCGAAACTCGCTGATATAGTGCCACCCGTAAAATGTTCAGGAGCCTGCAGTGATCAAAGGGGTGGTCGGAAACCGTTCTCCCGATTGGCCGTTTGTTTTGCCCTCTCTTTTCTATCGACTATCCACACACAGCTGACCACCGCCATCACCACTGCGCCACAAGTATGCATGTGCACGAATTCCTACCCGCGTACAACCGTTTCTGCTGTATATAAGGGAACATGCAACGGTTGTCTCTCCGCAGATCCACAACCCCCATCGTAAAACAAGAAAACGTGGTGGACAAAGCGTGGAAAGCAGCCTTCACCATTTGATTTGGACTTGCGACCTGTAGGTTGTTCCAGATTATATGTATATGATCGGTTCAGTCCAACGAGTACACCAGTACCCAGCAGCGTACACGAGTAACGCTCGTGTGGTAATAGTGGGTCGTTATCGTACGCATACCAATCTTCGTCCTCGTCCTTTAATGCAAGCTTGCGCCTCAAGTCATGCTTTCCTATCCCGTCCCACGCCTCCGTTTGCGGTCCAAACGTGTGAACTCGTCAATACTCAGGTGCAGATTACCTTGGACAATGGGGGCCTGTGGAACTGCCCTTCGTCCAATCTCACCGAGACCGAGCTCTCTCCGAGAACACTGGCCGTGTTCCCCCCTGCAGCAGACCAAAGGTAGAGCACCGCGTGTTTCTGCTTGTACGGGATCGTGTGTTTCCGCTTGTGTCAATGTAGGGAACCGTGTGTTTCCACTTGTTTCAATGTTGGCATAGGTGAAGAAATGCCGCTACGCTACTTGTTCACAACCCCGCTACCCCGACAGGATAGGTGGGGGGCGTCTTGGCCATCCCATTCGTTGTATTGGGAAAACCGATACATGCCTGGGTACGGCGGTTGGGTTTAGGCTTCCCCAGCCTACATATTGGGTGGCACACGGGAGTCAGAGGAGGAGGCGGGGATACGACTGGTGTTTCTACATTTGATTCCCGCAACGAGGAGATTCGTCTTAGAGCACTAAGAGTACAGAGTGATGCGTCGGTGCGTTCCGAGAAAACACACAGAAAAAAGGGGGTCCACATGATTGGTTTTGCTGTATGGGGCGGAATCGTAGGGCCTGTACGTCCGTCCGGGTGCAGAACGGCAATCCAAGGCTGATTTTCAACAAAGGCTCGAGAAGATCATCCCCACACGCTTCCCGGCCATGAACCGGTAGGTGGGGGCATGCTTGTCTCCCAAGCGTTCATGACCGACGAGCTTAATCAACGGAGGACCTGCCCAATCATTTTGCAACCCCACTTGTGTTCTAGGATTATAGGGTCAAGATGCCTAGCCGAGGGGGTGGTTAACCGGGTTGCGCGCGCTACACTTCGAAACGTCGGTATCTGGGACAAACGTACGAGAGCTTCTCGTTGTAGGAGCTTTAAATGGTGATAGGTAACGCCTCTACCGAGGCAGGACTCGCCAGGAAACTTGCAGAGCACGCGGGCTCACTCGACGATTTCCACACAGGAGTACGGTACAATACAACGCCGGCTCTGCTATCGTCTCTGTCAAATTGTGCTTGTCCTAGTTTGTCGGGTGGGAAGCAACGCACGCAGACTCAACATTCGAGCAGAACTGTCACCGTTGCGCTGTCCGTTTCCCTACTGTCTTCGGATTCACCCCAGCGCTGCCGCACTGAACAGCGTAATGAATCGTATTTTCCACGCGTCCCGCCAGGTGGTTGGCAAGCTACTCTAGCATTCCGGTTGACACCACCGTAGGGGACAAAGGGTACCAAAAATCGATAGTTAGGTAATTGACTAAATGTAAATCAGGCACGGTAATAATCGAAGCCCGTTTGCTTTTCATCCCTTCCTGCTTTTCCTCGCTGCTGCCTCCAATGAATAATCGCTCTCGCGCTGTGCACCGGGTCAAGCAGGAGCCAGTGGCTAAGCGAATCGGAGACGATCGTGAACATAGATCACTCGCTGCTGTTCTGCGCCCCGCCTAACACCGGCTCTCTTCAGTTCAGAATGCTCGCCAAACGCATGAAGGTATGATTCTTGTTGTTCGCGAAAAGCAACGGCTCGAATAGGCAGACACAACCACGGGGGCCAACAAGGCGGATGCGCTGGTAGATTGAGACGTAGCATTTGGGGGTTGTTGTACTGTTCATTTTCATGCTTGTGTGAACGCGGGAAAAGGTAGGTTTGGCATCGACCCTATGGTGGCGAGACAAACCTGTAGCTCCTAGTATTCGATGAAAACGCGCGGCCAGAGTTGGGACAAACCACACAAAAGCATTGGTGTGGCACTGTTTCTTCGATCGGTACATTTAGCGTCATCGGTCCACCGCAGACAGAGTGCTGTGGACAGCCAACGCGATGGGAATACTGCTGCCGCGGTTGGAAACGAGATGACACGCATACCGGCTGAGCATATGTCGTGGGAAACCCTCAACCCCCAAACCCCGATTCTGCCATGCCCACCCCCCGCCTCGTAGCCTTGGTTTGTCGTTAACCTTCCCCATTCCAAACCGTTCACCGCTCATGCTTCTTTCGCGCATGGCTTGCAGGGCGTGGATCAGTGGTCGGTGTCGAGCGACCACTCGTTGCTGTTCGATTCCGTGGATTCGCAGCTTCCTCTCCTGGACTTGACCGACAAACAGCTGATGGAGGAAATCTACAAGGACAACGGTAGCGGATGGATCAAGATCGCAGTCGTCCGCGACCCGGTGACGCGGCTTTTATCTGCGTACCTTGACCTGGTTCGTACGTGGCCACCCAGGTCAAAGGTGTCACCATCCCACAAGCACAGTCGGCATCAGCCGCATCGCGGACTGTGGGTTGGCGACAACTGGGAGTGGTTCGACGCCATCACAAGGCACCGGGGTTTGACAAAGAAGGAGGCCAAACAGAAGCAGCCGGAAGGAGGGGAGAACCCAAGACAAGGAGCTTGGGAGGGGGGTGACGAAGGAGAAAATAAGGCAAGGGAAGGTGGTGATGGGTCACTTCATATAGAGGATACAGCCGCCCCTACTCTTCCGAGCTTCCAGGAGCTCCTCGCCATGCTGGAGGATCTCTCATGGGCGGCACCGTCGGCATTCAGACCGGCCGCTAGCCTCTGTGGGATGGGGCTGTCGCCGTTCGACACCATCATCCCTTTCGAAACTCTGCAGGTGTGTATCGAGTGATTGGCACATGGGCAGGCGCTATGTTTCACAACACGGTGTCTCCAAGAAAATGGTTTTGGTGCGTCCGTTTGTACCCAAGGCGGTGCATCACAGACGGTGTGCGTTGCTAACCTACTTCAGGCCGTAACTGTTCTTTTGCACGCCGTTCATAATACGATAAGACGAAAACTGCGTTTGACGGGCGGGTGATGGCTCGGGATCGGTGGTCGATGTTTCTACTAGGTTACACACACTCCAGCGCGTCCCGGCTGCATGGATCCACAGTGTAGGTCTCTGAGTAACTACTGCTCTTCTTCGTTGTTATTCCCTGATTGCTGCAGATATGTTTCACAGAGATAGCGACGAAAACGCCTAGGCGTGCCACACTAACGAATTGTGGCTACCTGGCTAGCGCGCACCATATGCCCCGTCGAAACCTTAACCTGGCGGCTTCATATTCTGCGCTGCACGAAGCACCACTCGCGTCTAGGTACTGGTAAGGTGGTAGAGGTATGTTGTTCAACGAATGCGCTTACAGTACACCGATTTGACCGCCTCACAGCAAACGACGACCAAGGTGCTCAAATCCCTGCCCGGCGACATCTGGCGCGATTTCGGGGAGTCGGGGTGGGGTCCCCAGGGCAAGCACGCCTTCATGGAGTTCGACTACGGGACCGTCGCGCGGCACGACGCTGACGCTGATCAAACCGCTGCCGATTCCCTCTCGAAAGAGTCTGAAGAACGGGAAAAAAACGGGCAAACACGTTCCACGCCAAATATCCCACCCCGCGCCCGAGCCCTGTTCTCCGACGGCTCGTGCGCATGGACCGAGTACTACACCGACCAGACGGTACTTGACACAGTTGGTCGTCTATACAGCCAGGACTTCGACTTGTTCGGGTGGTATAATCTTCGCGAGTGGCGGGAGAGACTGGACATGTGTTTGGAATAAGATTTAGAAAGCAACCGTGAACATTGGGAAATCCCACGTAAAAACCTCCCGGGTTCGGTTCGCTAGCATCCCAGCGGGTATACCGGGGGTTCGGGGTTTCGGCTGTTGACATGTTGCGAGACGGGACGTTGGCGTAAGTGACTGCCTTGCGGGGGTTGAGTGTGTACTCCCAACGCCAAAAGATAGAGTCTTTGTCCAGGGGGGCGCCCAAAAACGAAGAGAAAGCGCCACCACACATGTACAAAGGTAGGCATGAAAAACTATCCTGAGTGTTGTCATCACAGGATGAGTTAAAAAAATAGCATTTGTTTGTTTCGTTTTATGGCTTTTCACTTGTTTTAAGAAGGCGGGATAGTGGTACCTGGGTGTCTTCGAAGCAGTCGAGCGGTTAATGGTCATATGGCACAAATTTGAGGGTGGGAAGGCTACGCACCGCCACACGTCCATCACAGTTGACGTCCAAGGGGCTGAGGAGTGGGAGGGCAACAGTAGTAGGGGAACCGCGGTTGAATACTGAGAAAAAGGAAAAGCAAATCCAAAAGCGGAAACGTTTTCAGTGCCATCCAAATTACACACGTTACAGTGGTCCTCTACTAGCAGATATCCTGGTAGGTAAATGAGTCAAGGCTACCTCGTACTCGCAGTACGCAGTGTGCGTTCCAAGTCGTGCTGTAGTAATACGGAAGGAAACAAGAGGGGGGAGAACTGGGAGCAATACATACGGAAGGTAACACGCAAGGCAGCAACGGGCTTGAAAAGCGAAACATGCATACACCCCCGACTTGAAGAAGCTAGCTTTGTAAGAAACTCAATTGAAGTAATCGAAGATGGGGCTTAAATTCACTCTAAAACAAGCAGTTGGCTGTCCACGGAAAGAACCACGAGCCCAATAGGGCCCTCATCAGGCCGCCCACCGGGATCGAGGGATCCAGAACACATGTCTCAACACTCCCGTTGGGACTTGCTTCGGAGGTGCTCTGTTGGGTGATAACTGGTCCGCTTCGCTAAGGTCTCTGCTTTTGATGCGATGTAAACGTTTGAACTTCGAACCGCAGCAACGGCCCCAAAACCATCGCAGCACGGCTTTTACGAGTAACTATTGATCGTGATCGTGATCGGATATTGACACGGCTGTTTCATCGTACATTGGGGAGTTACATATAGATGGCGGCGTGTATGTGTAATGCGGCGGAATATACCAGCTGCTTCCGGATCGGCATCGTGGAAATGCCCGCCTGTGTACTCTATAATAATATTCATCTTGCGTGTGCTCGTGTGTGACCTTGTGTTTCCTCCTCCGTGGTCATCCACAACTGATATACTTACCCGGACTAGAGAGTATTCAACACGATACGTATCGCCTGAGCGCTACTCTAACTTGGCGGTTATCTGTCAGCTCCGCGTGGGAGAGGATTTTCCATGATGTCGGATGAGGAAGGTGGTGGTGCTGGTGTGGTGGGTGATGGGGTGGGTGAAGTGGGAGAGATATATGTCGCAATGCTTGAGGAGATCAACGTGCTGGAGCAGGACGCGGGCGACAAATGCATCCTTATCAAGAGGGACGCGCTACGCGCAGCAGCATCCGCGAGAGAAGAGGGACCAGCGCTGAACGCGTCAGCAGCTACGTCATCAGGGCAAGGTGCCCAAACAGGCATGTACCATGCGTTTTCCCTTTCTCGGCCTGCGCTGACTCAGTCCCGTCAGCCAAACAATTGCGGGGAACGCAACCTGTATTTGATGTTTAGGAGCAACGTTCTTACGTATTCGTCCTTGATCGGGTGCTTGCATGCCATCAAGCAGCCTGACAACCCTGTAATGATCGGGGATGAGCATGTATGCGAGGAAGCGACCTCAAGAGTAGGCATACTGTTGAGGAGATTAGGGATGCTCACACAGTGTATATGGTTTACTTATGGAGGCTATTGTGGGGTACCCTGAGGTTGTGTTTAGGATGCAGGCTGCGAAATCGCCCTGCGGTGTTTGGAAGGCGTTAGACGATTTTGACGTGCCGAAAACTCAAGTGTCTAGGCACAGGTTGAAGGTGCAGTTCGATGCTGTCCGCATGGTAGAGAGAGAGAACCCCCATGACTACCTAGGTAGGGTCGACAAGGCCAACCACCACATCATGCACAACCTCTCCACCCTTTTTGCTATTCAGAAGAAATCCATCCTTGCCCGTCCCGGTATTTCTCGCCCTGAAATCGACGAGATCATTCGAGGTGCATATTTGGATGACATGGTGGAAAAGGACATGGTGGAGAGGTTCAAAGCCATGCAGGGGACGGTAGACCCGCCCGCTCTGTACGTCGG